>JBBBDQ010002579.1:242500-335000 GCA_037127315.1 Ascarosepion bandense
ACATTTTTGAAGAATTTTTTTTTGAATTATTATATAATATCTTTTTGAAATATTACCCACCTTCAAGGAAATTTGAAGGAAAAAATATTACCAGCCATACGTTTTTGAAGAAAAAAAATATTACCAGCGATACATTTTTTAAGAAGAAATAATATCAGCAATACATTTGTGAAGAAAAATATTAGCAGAAATAATATGAACTTATCCTAACAATCTTATTAGCATTAAATAACCCATCAAGGTTGATATGCAATAAAACAAAACAAAACAAGGAAAAAGATCAGTCTGATTAAATAAAAAGATAAAATGAAAATTATATTTTTTGCCTACGCGTTTCATCCTATGATGGACTTTATCACGGCAAAGAGATGAAGAAATTTAGTATATTTTTTTATTTCTTTACCTCGATAAAGTCCATCACAGGATGAAACGCACAGGTGAAAACTATAGTTTCCCTTTTGTTTTCTTTATTTACCTATATATATATATATATATATATATATATATATATGTGTGTATGTGTGTGAGTGTGTGTGTGTGTGTGTGTGTGTGCGTGAGTGTGGGTATATATATATATAGTGTGAACATAGAAATCAAAACTGCATGGTTATTGCCTGTTTTATGCCTCAAGTAATCTTCTGACCATGTGTCTATCTTCGATATTGATCACTCCTTCCTGAATATATGCGTGTGTGTGTGTGTGTGTAATAAAAATATTGCGTTCAAGTTTGAAACAAACTCTTGCCACTCAGTCTAAATCTCAGTTATACTCTTATATATATATATATATATATTCTATATATATATATATATTCTATATATATATATCCTATATATATATATATATATAGAATATATATATATATATATATATATTATGACGTTGAAGACAAGAATTTTTTTTACTATAATAGGCCATGATAAATTTTATATATATATATATATATATATATATATATATATATATATATATATTCCGGCTGAGGTCATTGCGTTCACTTCATACAATTATCCTTGGGGTAGGCTTGGGTCTATTTCTTCTACCCGAAGCTATAAATAAAAAATCAGGAAAGCTTGCTGTTGGGTGGATTACTTACAGATTAATGTGGGACTAAAGTATCGCTGATATATATATATATATCAGCAATACTTTATATATATATATATATTTCTAGACAGTTAATAGATTTATTATTATTTATAAATATCGAGTATATATATTATTATTGTGGACACTTCGTATTTAAAATAGACGCCACATTTTTATTATATATGTATATATAATTATGATTAATAAAAGAGATAAAGAAAAATATATTTTATTTTAATATTTTTCAGTTAACCTTATAAATAATTATGGGAATCCCAGTAACCAACTACTTTTTGTTTTTAGATACTTTATTTAAAATAAATTTATTTCGTTTTCAATTAAGCCCGTTACTTGCTGAAACGCATCGGCTAAAACAAATATAGTTTTTCTCTTATTTTTTCTTTAATCACACACACACACACACACACACACACACACACACACACACACACACACACACACACACACACACACACACATCTTTATTATTAACCATAACTATACTACTAATAATAAATTTAAGTCATTTTTTAATAATTAAAGTTAATTAATGTTATTTTATTATAGTTAATAAATAATTAATAATAATTTCATGATATAATAATTAATTCATAGCTAACATAAAATAATCATAAAATCATTATGCTGTTGTATTTCCCACGGCTATCAGTGGTTAACTTTCAGGTTTATGCGAAAAAAGGAAAAACAATAATATATAATAAGCCTCATATTTCCAGCTACATATCTTTGTATAGTACACACCTCGAATTTGGAAAGAAATTTTTAGAAAAAAATTATTAAAATATTTATCAAATTTATGCATATATATATATATATATATATATATATATATATATATATATATATATATATATGAGGGTGTTGAAAATTTTTACCCGAAACCACTTTTTTATTTGAATTTACCATATTTATTGCATGCTATAGCCCTTTACTACCTTTCTCTCCTTCATTCTTTCTTTCTCTCCTTCACACTCTCTCTTCATCCCCCACACACAGGTGCGATGAGTAAATTGTCGCCATTGTATATTTTAAATTTCTTGTTGGTTGTTTTTTTTTATTTTGTCGATTGTACATAGTTGTGTCATTTGGGCACCGTCTGTGAGATGTGCGTTGTGGTGCATTGGATATCGGCTCGGAAAGAGAAATTGGGGAGCTGAGTTCGAATTCCAACTGAATTTACTGCGCAATACCCTTGGGAAAGGTATTAATCCGTCTATTCCTACCAGTTACGGGTTAAATAACAGGACAGATTAGGTTCTATAGTCTTGGTCGGCAACCAGTCTACCGCAGAAAGCAATGGCAACGTACTGCGATATAATCTTCTGCCCAGTCAGTTATGTCTCTTTCGAGACATGATCGCCCAAGCGTGTATCAAGTATGGCACTTAACTGACTCACTGACTGTGAGAAAAGGACCACTGTGAGTCAATTCACTTCGCCAGAAATTTGAAAATGGCATCCTGTACTGCTTGGAATTCGTTCGACGCTCTAATACGAACATTTCAGAGAGCTTGAATGTCAATCTGAGGACAGTACAGAGGATTCGGAAAGAGTTGGATGTGTCTAATGCTGATTACGAAGTTGTTTGGAGTGATCACTAGTGATGATGTCGTTATGCCTCCATTCATCTTTCCCTAGGGCCTCAGACTCAACATCAAGTGCCTTGAGGCGGTAATACTGCTCTTGGTCAAGAGGGTTGCTGCTGAAGATCCTATTTCTGGCCACAGGAGTCTGCACTATGTCACACAAGCAGAAGAACCCAGTTATGGCAGTCAGACAATTTCAACGACCGCATCAACCCTTACATCTGGCCATCTAACTCCCATCTAACTCCCTTTGATTATTATACGTGCAACAAAATTCTTTGTGACACCAAAGATGAATTGGACGCTTCGATTATTCATCAGCTTAAACAAGACCCCCCAGAAAGGTTGTAGGAGATCTCGAAGTCGTCCGGAGGCCGTGGTTGAAGTCAATGGCGATCTTATTGACTCTTTAGCATTTCAAGATATTTGCGGGTAATTTTGGTAAATATATCCGTTAAAAAGAAATGTCAATGTTATTTTACGTAATTTAAACGACAATTTATCAATCGTCTGTGTGTGTATGTGTGTGTGTGTGTGTGTGTGTGTGTGTGTGTGTATGTGTGTGTGTGTGTGTGTAATGAGAAAGCAGAAGTTATGTATACTGTGAGAAATACTGTAAATTCAAATGAAAGTGTATTTCGAGTATAAATTTTCAACGCTCGTCTGCCCTTATTAAAACTGTATTTTTACTCATTCGGTTTTGTGCCAGGTTTAAAGGAAAACTTAGTATCAGTAACTCCAGTAACAAAGATGGTCATTATCATAGAAACTACATAAGTACAATACAAATAAACAAAAAATAGAATTATTAAAATTAACTTAAAATTCCGATAAGAAAAATTAATGTTGGTAAAAATAAAAGGAATCAACTAAAATTGTAAAACTCTTCCTAAAATTTTATTTTCCGGATAACTATTTTCTAGAAAAAATTCCAGACTTTTTTTTATGTTTCAATAAAATAAAAATGTAAGTATAATAAACAATAAAAAATGTGGAATAATTCTTTTAAACTTGACGGCTAAACTCTTACCACGAAAAAAGGCTAAATCATCCTGTTCCACTCAACATCTGGAATACGAAAATAGTAGCAGCCAGAAGCTCATATATTAAATCTGTCCGGACTAACATTCGTCTTTGGATTGTTGTACAGATGCACAATCTCGTATTTGAATTACTAAAAAGCATAGAAAAAAATCTACAAGTTGTTATACTCCATTATTTTGTTTATCCCTGCACTAAAATCTATAATATTTTTAATTTGAATTTACTCCAACCACTGTGAGTATTTACAAGGTTCATTGCAGAGAAAATATAATTGTCAACTTACTTATCGTCTCTATAATGGGAATTTCGTACCGATCAGTTTATTCACTCGATAGGCATGGAATGTTCTTATTACACTGACCGAATTAAGGATCATGTCCAGTGACGTGCAGATGTTTGGTAATGCTCGGGGCTAACTCCTTGATTGTATCCCAGTAAGAATCAAGTAGGGGGATATAGGGCCTAATATTTAGAAAAGTGAGAAAGAAAGGCATTTTAAATATGTAAAAAAAAAAAGGAAACACGAAATAAACACTTTATTCAAATTAAATATAAACTAAATTTTTATTCCTGGATGCCTTCCCGATATGGATGCCCGGGGCCATCGTACCCTCTGCCCCCAATTCTTTGCACGCTACTGGTTATGTCGCGTCAATTTTTCGTATTGACTTCGTCTGTACATAATCCTCAAGGTAGGACATAGACTCAGGCAATAGTGCGAGAACAGTCTACCGAGATTGATTAAAAAGAACGTACATTTTGAATGTCCGAGGAGTTTACTGAATACGGCAGAAACCAAAAGAAGGCCGGAGAACAGCTGAAACGCTGTGATTATAACAATTAAAATAAAGAGACAAGCCTACTGTATAAACCTTCATTGTTCAGAACTTAAACTAATCTATCTATCTATCTATCTATCTATCTATCTATCTATCTATCTATCTATCTATCTATCCTAGTCTGTCTATCTATCTATCTATCTATCTATCTATCTATCTATCTATCCTAGTCTGTTCTTATCTATCTATCTATCTATCTATCTATCTATCTATCTATCTATCTATCTATCTATCTATCTATCCTAGTCTGTTCTTATCTATCTATCTATCTATCTATCTATGTATCTATCCCAGTCTGTTCTTATCTATCTATCTATCTATCTATCTATCTATCTATCTATCTATCTATCTATCTATCTATCTAGCTAGCTATCTATCTATCCCAGGCTGTTCTTATCTATCTATCTATCTATCTATCTATCTATCTATCTATCTATCTATCCCAGTCTGTTCTTATCTATCTATCTATCTATCTATCTATCTATCTATCTATCTATCTATCTATCTATCTATCAATGCAATCAATTAATATTTTTTTAATTTAAAATTATTTCTTATTACTATAAGCGCTATAATGATAATTAAATAGACATACATAGTTTTAAAAAATATAAGTAACATATACCTGCTCAGAAATTGAAAGTCTTACGCCCCCCTATATACACACACACACACACACACACACACACACACATATATATATATATATATATATATATATATATAGCATGCTTGGTAATATGACTATCTATCTATCTATCTATCTATCTATCTATCTATCTATCTATCTATCTATCTATCTATAGAATTAATAGATTTTTGATGAAACCAACATTATTTCTCATTACTATAAACGTTATACAGGGTGATTGAAAAGTACCTCCCAATCTTACGATACTGATAATGTATTTACTAGAAATGGATATAAGAAGAAAATTCGATATGCACACCAGATTTAATTCCAGTTTCTCTCGCCGCCCAGGACTCGCGTCAACTGATTTCACCAGGAACTCTTGTGACATGGAAGACATAACTTCTTGTATTCTCCCTTCAGGTTTTTTCCGAATTCTTGGCTTGGTATAGTAGACTTGCTCCTTTAATCAACCCTAAAGAAAAAGTTACAGAGTCTTAAGTCAGGATTTCTTGATGGCCACTCAAACATAAAATAGGGAGTTACTTTTCAATCACCCTGTATTGATGTGTACACACGTGTCTGAGGAGGCGTTTTGTTTTTTAATCAATGCAATATTTACTCACCGAGTAATCGAATATATATATATATATATATATTCGATTACTAGGTGGGTGTATATATATATATATATATATATATATATATATATATGTGTGTGTGTGTGTGTGTGTGTGTGTGTGTGTGTGTAGTGTTGAGTTGTGATAATGTTTAACGCCATGATTGATGTTTTTTAATAGTTTTACTGATATGAGATATTTTGGCAAGTGGGATTTTTTATCGTAAAATCCTCGATGTTGAGGTGGAAATAGAGTGTTTATAGTTTTGTTGCAAAACATTTGTCACTTACGATTTTTTTTTCATAAAAAACCAGCCCCAATGAGTGAAGATATCGTAATCACGAAACTTCGATATCGGCATGAACCTGCGGTAAAGTGAAAAATTATTTTGATTAAACCTATATATATATATATATATATGTATATATATATATATATATAGGATTAATATAAATATAATTTGTCATTTCGATTGATGTTATATATATATATAGAGAGAGAGTGAGAGAGAGAAAGATGTGTGTATGTGTGTGTGTGTGGAGAGAGAGAGTGCAGAGAGAGTGCAGAGAGAGAGAAAACATGCTTGGTAATATGAACATGTGATCTATCTATCTATCTATCTATCTATCTATCTATCTATCTATCTATCTATCTATGTTTAATCCGACATAATTTCTTATTAATTTAAACTTGGTGAGTACATGTTTTTGGGCAGAGATCACTGTACTGTCAACTATGAAAGTAATATCTATCGGCATAGAGATCAAAATCGAAAGTATTTTTTCAGCATTTCACCTCAAGCAAGATGTTAAAGCCACTAAGACTGAAGGAATTACTGAGACTGCAGGAAACTAATATATATATATATATATATATATATATATATATATATATATATATAATCATCCGCAGACAGATCTGTTTCGCTGTATCACAGCTCATCAATATGGTTAGACTCCGATTGCTTTTTAACCCAGGATTGAAACCCGACCGAATTGGCGTCAGTCGTCGATTCTACCTCTGAGCTATAGGCGCTCGGTAGAAGGAAGCAGACTTTTCAGCGTATATATATATATATATATCGTTTATTCAGCAATGAATTAGAACACTCTCAGCTATTGGACGAGTATAATGATAATATACACGCTAAAAAGTCTGCCTCCTTCTATCTCGTCTAGACTCTCTTCGGATGACTATATATATATATAGTCATCCGCAGAGAGTCTTATTTTACTATATCACAGCTCATCAGTACGGTTAGACATCCGATTGCTTCTAGCCAGGATTGAAATCCGACCATCCACTGAAAGTAGGTTTGAAAGAACATGAATCAAATTACTGTTATCGAAACATTTTAATGTGAATGAAAACCTGATAACAAATGTTTATTTTATTTATACTGAATTATTATCACTTAAATGCCGTTCCTGATCAACAATGTCTTACTTTGATCATTACATTATGTCAAGTTCCTTGACTGATTTTACGAATGACGTTTGTTATATTCCACTTGAAATCACCAGCTATTGATGTAGACATTTTCTTCAAAAGAAAAACAAAAACAGTTGCAAATAGTTCAGTTGACCTTTATGGCTAGTTAATGTCACCACCACAGAAGATGCTTCGATTTCTTCATATATATGTGGTTTTGTCTCGACAAATCTTCGACATATGTCATCATCTTGTTGAAACGACAGTAAATCATATTTGTCAATTTCACTTAGAGCTTTGTTTAAGAAACTTCTCGATCTTGTAACGATTGCTTTCGCAATCTACATTAACTGTTTTATATTTGGTATCATTTCATCCTTGGCAAAGTAATAAAGCTTCTAAGACGCATGAAGATTACTGAGTTAGAGAATCAGTCAGTTAAGTGCCATACGTGATACACGCTTGGGCGATCATGTCTCGAAAGAGACATTACTGACTGGGCAGAAGATTATCCCGCAGTAGGTTGCCATTGCTTTCTGCGGTAGACTGGTTGCCGACCAAGGCTATAGAACCCAATCTGTCCTGCTATTTAACCCATAACTGGAAGGAAGAGACGGATTAATACCTTTCCCAATGGTATCTGCGCGTAAGTGAATACAATAGATTCAACTGGAATTCGAACTCGGCTCCCCGGTTTCTCGCTCCCAGCCGATAAGGTTCAGTCAATGTATCATGGAAATTTAAATTTTCTTGAATTTGACTAAGATGAGTTAAAGGCCCAGTTATATATTTTAGGGTTTTTACACTAAACTGAAAATACTAAATTAATAATCTGGTGTATCCTTTAATAATGATGACAATGTTAAATGATATTTTGATGTCTTCCCATACTTTTATTCTCTTCAACAATTAATAAATTTTTTTTTTTTATCAAGGCTGCAGTTATGATATTATTCGTTATATTTTACTGAACATGAAGAGACTTACCTCTTTTGGGCTACATTTATTCACCATTCAAATTAAAATATGCAAATATGAAGATATTAACATATGCACATCCGATTCGGAAGCTGTTCTCGTTTTATGCATATTGTGTTGAAGACAAATACATAACAGAAAATAAGCCCAACGTAAGGTTATTTCAGCAATGATTTTCAGAGAACAGTGTCTTTAATAAAAAATGGATAAAAGTAGAGATTAAAGAAATACAGAAAATCTGTTACTTCTATGCGTGCACACGCACACGCTTGCACACACATGCACACGCACATGCATACACATTCAGGCCCACACATATATATGTGGGTTCAGTTTTAGAGAGATAGGATGCAGATCATTAGCTATTACAGTGAATTCTCTAATATTGTGGCCTTGTGACAAACTAAGATGACTTATTATTAATTTATCTCAAAAGGATCCTAGCTATAGTTACATAGACTAATACGATATTGCTTTTAGATTATCACTGGGTGCACAATAACTACGTCTTACTCTCTCTCTCTCTCTTTCTATATCTCCTTCTACCGAGCGCCAGTAGCTCAGAGGTAGAATCGCCGACTGACGCTAATTCGGTCGGGTTTCAATCCTGGGTAAAAAGCAATCGGCTGTCTAACCGTACTGATGAGCTGTGATACAGCGAAACAGATCTGTCTGCGGATGACTATATATATATATATATATATGTGTGTGTGTGTGTGTGTGTGTGTGTGTGTGTGTGTGTGTGTAATCATCTGCATACAAGCCTGTATCGCAGCTCATGAGTATAGATAAACATTTATTCTTCATCGTTTAGTGTAACTCCGACTTTCATGCACAGATCAAACGTCAAGCATACTGCTATTTTACATCAATTTATTACAACTGTGCAATATATATATATATATATATATATATATATATATATATATATATATATATATTGTCATTTATTTAATTCACATGTAAATTCAATAAATTCAATATTTTATATTTGGGGAATAGTCACTTCTACAGGTTCTTAGAACACGCTTTTTCAATTCCAGCCCTGCTCCGTAAATTAAAATTACATCTACATCTCAGTTGGATCAGTTTTAATATTTAAACAAATATTACTAGGATCCATTGGGATTATTTACCAAATCTTCTCCTGGATTTATTACTGCTATATATTTTATTTTTTCTCTCTATCTGCCCCCACTCTCTCTCTCTCTCTATATATATATATATGTGTGTGTGTGTGTGTGTGTGTGTGTGTGTGCGTGTGTGCGGGTATGTGTGCATGCGTCTGTGTGTATGTTTGTGTGAGTATTTGTGCTGAAAAATATCGAACTATACATGACTCACTTGTTATAAGAGTAATATCATTGTAAACCATTGTAAGCTGTTATATCTATGTCAAAATCTGTTATATCTGTGTCAAAATCAGTATAAACCAACGTATAAACAGTATAAACCATATCTGTGTCAAAATCAGTATAAACCAACGTAGAAACAGTATAAACCACATCTGTGTCAAAATCAGTATAAACCAACGTAGAAACAGTATAAACCACATCTGTGTCAAAATCAGTATAAACCAACGTATAAACAGTATAAACCACATCTGTGTCAAAATCAGTATAAACCAACGTAGAAACAGTATAAACCACATCTGTGTCAAAATCAGTATAAACCAACGTATAAACAGTATAAACCACATTTGTGTCAAAATCAGTATAAAACCAACGCGTGAGGAAAACGTGTTGGGAACAAAAAGAAATACAGGATATCTGTCTTCAAGTTATATTTAAAAACATTTTTTCATATATAGAAACACATATATAACTCTACAAAAAATATAGATATTTGTACAAACGTTGCTTGTCTTGTAATGAAAAAACGGCTGACCTGGTAACAAACGCGTCAAAACGAATGACACGCTGCCAGCATAAAGGCATGAAACTGAAACATGCTTAATATGATGATGATCTTGTTTATCTTGGAATTTTCTGTTAGTTGATTAGTTACTATGAAGAATTAATCAAACAGCTTAATATAAATTTTATGGAACTCTCCTGTCATTCTGTCCATTCCCCTGGGCTGGATACTTAATTACATAACTATTCTCATGCGTTTTAAAGGTTGAAAGGTCGGTAGATTCTGAATATTTTTTCAGAATATGCACTTTAACACGCTTGTAGAAATTAAAGACGTTTGTAATAAAATGTTCTGCAAGCACCGATTATGTCATATTCTGTTGAGATATTGTTGTACGTTGTCAAACACTGTTTTTTTCTTTTAATAATAATAATAATAATAATAATAATAATAATAACAATAATTAAAGTTTTTATATTTGAACGATGAGGAATCCCATATAAATACAATCTGAAACTGCCTGAGCTGATTAGGCTAACTGACCTGAAAGTATTTCTAATTGAGTTTATCTGAAAGGTTTTCCCTGCTTTTATGAAAACCTGTCACCATATGGTGCATATTTGACTGTAAAACATATGTTCTTATTGTACTGGATGTGATAATAGGTATATTAGGTTTCCTACGTAACTGTACTCCACTGTCACTTTCTTTGCGTACTGTTCTCTCACTCAATAATCATAATAATCGCTTTATAGACATCAGGAGAACAGATTTACACGCAGTAACAAAGCAATGTCCAACTGAGCATACGTAAAACGGTGAGAAGTGAGGTAATAGCCATATATCAGAACTTTGTTGAAGAATTACGTCACAAGACAGAAAAGTGAGGATCGTGCTCATTTGTGAACTGGATATGTCGTAGAAGATATTTGTAAGGAAGCATTGAAACAATGGAGGGAGCAGCTGAAAAAATTGGCAATAATAGAGAGGATAGCACTGGAGATATTTTAGAAGACTAGCGATAACAACCAAATATATCAGATGGGGAAAAACAAATAATAATGGCCATATTTTGGAAAATGAAAGGGATAAACGTGCCCATTGCTGCTGGATAACACAAAACAGTCTCAGAGAATTAATGAGAAAGGCGGGCAAAATGAAAATTCTAGGAAGATTTGAAACTGTCTAGGCGATATCTTTGTTGAAAACAGTTTGAAACTAAGGAGTTTGTTAGTGTACTTTGGAGACTTACAGTCATTTTGCACCCCCCCCCCCCAAAAAAAAAAGCTGTTATCAACTGTGTGAAAATTCAATATATAATTACGACACCAACAAAAGAACAAAAATTAGATGGACACTTATATTATTTAAATAATTTAAACAAAGAAACATTGAAAAATTTAGCAATTACAAAATTAGCAATCTGATTTTTCACTTGAGAAACCTGTTTTAATAAATTGTTTTAAGAGAAATATTTTATAAATTCCAACCGAAAGCAGAACTGGGTGCTCGATAAACGAATGCCAAATATTTCCTTGTAGGGAAGTGGCTAATATTACAATTGCCATTACCATGACATTCACAAAATAATAAAATTTACAAGAATGGCTTGAGAAATGCTGGAAATAAAATACAGGGTATGAACATTTTGCTCTACAACGTCTACTGTAACAACAACAGCATCAATAATAATAATAATAATAATAATAATAATAATAATAATAATAAAAGGAACAAAACAACACATTGAAAGAATCCCTGGAAACCCCAGCTTAAGAGATATACAAAAATTTGTCTTGTTAAGTGCAGCCCACACACTAAGGAGAACTTTGTCTATGTAATGCTAGGGGATAGAAAAAACATGAAATGGAGCCATAAAAACACACCACGACCTGCCTTAGATCTACCCGCAGACTTGGTAGGTAGTGCAACCATAGCAGAAATCAAAATATGATGAAAAATGACATAATAATAATTGAAGAAGATGTTTCGTCAGATAATAGATTTTGCAGTTCCAATTTAACACAGAGTAAAACTGAAGGACATTGAAAAGTTGAGAAAATAACTGGAAAATTAAATGTGTGGGATACAAATGTGGCAATTGTACCAATCATTATTGGCAAGCTTAAACTATTGTGTCCCGGAAGAACATGAAATCAAAAGAAATAGTACTACTACTAGTACTACTAATAATAATACCTTAAAGAATTACAAAAATTATACTCATAAGCACAGCTCACACATTACGAAGAGCTTTTATACAAGTAAAATGTATGTGATTTTAGGTTTTTTCCCTCTTTTTCTTTTTTTTTTTTTTACAAAAATAATCAGTGGAAAATATCATGAAGCTATTTCTGCTTTTAGGTCACTGGTTGGGACCCGGAATGAAATGTGTATACAACAAAACACAAAGGAAATAATAATAATAAAAAAAAAAGATAATAAAACAATTTCGAAGATAATACGTACCGTTAATCGGAACAATTTAAAAACGAAAACCGAGAATATTTTGTTAATTCACAAAGAAACAAATGACGAAAAAAGAAAGAAGGAAGAAAAATGACGTTTTGATGCTGTTTCTTTGTTTGTTTGTTTGTTTATCTAGAAATGAATATTTTGATTTTTTTTGTTCAAATTTTTTTTTTCCGTGAAAAGTCAAAGCCTTAATTCCTTTGTAAATTATCGTATTTCCATTGTCAAGCAGCTTCGACGAAGTCATCTTTATTTTTCTATGATATTCCTTCTGTCTCGTTCCGGATCGGTACATAATCTTTTTTCATCTTCAAAGACATGGGTGAACTTGATCAATGTCCAATTGCATTTTCGCGGTTTTTCAGAAGAAGACACGAGTCATAGTTTTTGTGGAAGACGCAAGACTGAAATAAAATTTGTCTTGTCGAATGCTAATAAAGAAGTGTTTATTTATTTATTTATTGTAAGAACTTTCACTTATTCTTAGCCGTTTTATCTTTCTACTTCGTTTTTATAGTTAAATTTGTCTTGCTAAGGATTTTGTTTTTATCTTTCTTTTTTTTCTTAAGAGCGTTACCTCGAAGTGGGTTATATGCACAAGTAGATAAGTATATAAACAAAACACAAACACCCGATAAGAACATAGCCGAACAAAGATAAAACAGTGAGAAGAAAACTCTTTCTCTTACACGCACGCAGACACACACACACACACACACACACACACACACACACACACACACACACACACACACACACACACACACACACACGATAAAATATAGTTTTACTGTTTGTTATATTTATGGATAGATGAAAGTGATCAGGGACAGAGCGAGTGTGTGCTTATATAAAAATGAACACTGAGGATAACATCGTGGGGCATCAGTCTGTTTCATCATTTAACACGCATATACATGTCTAGATCCAAGCCATCCTGCCCCCTTTCATAACCCAAATATTAAATCTCCATCGTTACATAATTCTCAATTTTGATTGAACAATATTAACACACCTAAAACGTTTTCTCCAACTACAACTCACTAATTTTCTAAATAACCATGAATTCATCTTTTTGTTTAAAAATACACCATTTTTGCCCTATACATTAACATATAACCTGAAAAGGGACAGTTTTGTTCGGAAACATGAAAATTTTTGTGTAGTGATAGTATGCTTTTATAAAACATTGTAATAAACTTACAATATTAAACTTTACTCTGTATCGAACACTCTTTATAAAAGTAAATGCATTATATATATATATATATATATATATAAAGTAAGTCAGAAATTCTGATATTTAATTTCGTTGAATGACCATTTCAGCGAGAAAATTCTCGCTTCATCAGCAACGATCGAAAACAAAAATTTATTTTTTGCTCTGTAAATAGATAATACAATTTACATCGAGCCCTCCACCTTGATCAATTTTAATAGTGTCTGATTTTTACTTACTGCCTCATCCTTTATATATATATATATATATCGCTTAGGAAGTAGCAACTACGACTGACATCAAATAGGACTAGTTTCTATCCCGACCAGAAGCAAGTAGATGTCTAGCCACACAGATGAGTTCTGATACACCGAAACAGGCTTGTATATAGATGGCAAATATATATAAGAGAAAGAAGTATTTCAAAGAAAAAAAGCATTGATTGTAATATATAACACATTCATATATTTTATGCAATATATACAGAGTCATCCGAAGACAATCCTGTTACGCTGTACCACAGCTTATTAGTAAAGTTAGACAACCATTTGCTTCGCGCCAGGATTGAAACCCCATCGAAATGACATTCTTCCGCTGAGCTATGGGCGCTCGGTAAACAAATGAACAAATACAAAGACTCACACAAATAAACAGAAACTCACACCTTTGCATTAACATACACGCACTTACCCCTCTCATACTCACAATGCAGAGAGACGTTAACTCTCTCTGTCACGCATTCTGATATGTTGATGCACAATTGCATTTGCAAGAATATATTTTTCTCAAAATGAACACTTTGAAATACAGATACTTAGAGGGACATTAACATGCTTTGTTACAGGTGAAGAGGCTCATCCCTTGTTTCCTGTTTAGGATGCGGTTTCCGGTTTTCTCTTTTCCAATCTTTTCACTCTTTTCCTTTATTATTTTATTTTTTTTTTCAATTGGAGTAGATAGACTAAACTATCGCCCGGTTCACACTCCACCCACATCTATTGAACAGGTGAAGAGGCTCATCCCTTGTTTCCTGTTTAGGATGCGGTTTCCGGTTTTCTCTTTTCCAATCTTTTCACTCTTTTCCTTTATTATTTTATTTTTTTTTTCAATTGGAGTAGATAGACTAAACTATCGCCCGGTTCACACTCCACCCACATCTATTGAACAGGTGAAGAGGCTCATCCCTTGTTTCCTGTTTAGGATGCGGTTTTCGGCTTTCTCTTTTCCATTCTTTTTACCCTTACGTAGCCCCCTGCGCATCAGTGGCGTTACTGCCTTGCTCGGGGTGATATGATTAAAAAAAAAAAAAAAAAAAAGCTTCACTTTTCTTGCCGTAATGTTGCAGACAAATTCTCGTCGAACATTCAGTTGTGGTTTCGGCTTGTTTTTCTGTCTGCATACTCATTTGGTAAAGAATTCCAATCTTGTTAGATTTTCGAGAAATTTTGCGTCAAAGATAAATGTTATAAATATCAATTACATTACATTTTCTACAGAGTTCGATCCTGAAATGTTAACCAATAAATCATTAATTTATGATATACCTTGTGTATTGGTCGACATCGTATTTTGAGATTTATGGAACAACAATTAAGGTTAACAAAACAACATGCATTTACGCATTCAGAATTTTGCAATAACGATACAAGTGTTTTTCTCTATCAACACTGAATAGAAAGTGGCACATCTGTGCTAATAATATAAAGTTGATATGAATGATAATGTTAAACTTGGTAAATTTAAGAAGAGCTATTGTTCTGACTCAGAAAGAAGAGCGTCTTGGATATGACGATAAATTGCATCCGGTAGTTAGGCCCCTGATTGTGAGGTTTAGAGAACCACATCTTAATTGCTATTCTTTCCAGGCCCATCCCAACCTGGGGTGGTAGAACCTGTTAGGCTCCCATCTATGGATAAATAGTTAACACCAAACAGGAATCAATATACTATGAAAACAAGAAAATAGATTTCTATAGCAAAAATTCCAGTAATACATCTTTAAAGAAAATATTATCAGCAGAAAGTTTTTAAGAAAATCGAAAAAAAAATATTAATATATTATTTTGAATAAAAAATATTATCAGCAATAAATTTTTGAAGAAAAAAATATTACCAGGAATAAATACATTTTTGAACGGAAAGAATTCTTATTAGCAATACATATTTGAGGGTGGGGAATATTAACAGAAACACATTTTTGAAGGAAATAATATTACCAGCAATATATTAAAAAAATATTCACAGCAATATATTTTTGAAAAAAAAAGTATTACCTTATATATTTTTGAAATATATATATATATATATATATATATATATATATATATATGATGTTCCCTCGCCATTTCGCGATTCACCTTTTGCGGTCTAGCTGTATCGCTGATTTTAAAAATATATATATTTAATTTAATATAACAGAAATTACGAAAAATAGCGTAAAATCTGCGGAAATTCGAAAATCATAAAAATGAGATACTTAAATGATTTTAGTAGTAGAATAGGTATTTTTTCGTCAAAAAAGTTCAAAACAGTAAAAAAAAGCATAAAATGCATAAATTATAAAGCATATTGCACCATTTTACAAAAACAAAAACAAAAAACATACGCACTAAAAGTAATTCTGCGTCTGGCGAACACATTGGGTCTCATTTTCTCGCATGGTCTCTACCTACGAGAGACCGTACACGACTCGCTGTAATGTTTAGCTGTTTGTGAATCTTGCTAAATTTTTTACGTAGCAAAAGAGGTTTTTGTAACTTATGCCTTTTTCAAACTTCTTAAATACGTATGGTTTACGTAACTTCTGTTTTTAAACACTTGTTCGATACGTGCATACAGTACTTTACGAGTGTGCACGGTCATGTGCAACAGTTACTACTGTACGGTAAACCGATATTTTACTATATATTTTCATAAATACGAAAGTCTTTATACCTGAAATACTATATAAGTGTGTGGGGAACTGTATTACTTATAGTGGTTGGGTTATTATTAGTATGGGGTGAATTTATATAGGCTTAAAATATACCTAAATAATAAAATTAATATTGCGAATATTGTTCGAACAAATTGACTGCTAAAAGCTAGGAACTATATATATATATATATATATGGTCATCCGCAGACAGATTTGTTTCGCTGTATCACAGCTCATCAATACGGTTAGACATCCGATTGCTTTTTACCCAGATTTGAAACCCGACCGAATTGGCGTCAATCAGCGATTCTACCTCTGAGCTGTTATATATACCATCCGCCGTGTATTGAATACTGCTGCCACATCTGGTCAGGTGCCCCTGCTATTCTCGTCAGAGTTCTTGACAAAATCCAACGTAGAATCTGTAATGTGATAGATACCGACTTGGCAGCCCGGCTCCAGTTACTCTCTCACCGGCGTGATGTGGCTTCCCTGTGTCTCTTCTATAAATACTTCCATGGCTTCTGTTCTGATGAACTGAGTTCACTGGTATCCTCTAAGTATGAATTTGCACGAGATACTAGATTAGCAACTAGGCCCACCTTTTTGTAGTGAAAGGTAAAATGTAACCGCAATTTCTACTCTAACAGCTTCTTTTCTCGCACTTCCCGCTTGTGGAATTCCTTTCCATATAGTTGCTTCACCGACAGCTACAATCTCCATGAATTTAAACGTAAGGTCAATAGACACCTCTTATCACACTAACTCCCATCCATTCTCTTAAACTCTCTTCCCATCTACCCCACCCCAATCCTCGGTATCCTCATCCGTCTATCACCCTCCTCCCGACATTTCCTATAACTAACCCCTCTTTCTCATCACTTTCCCCTATGTAAACCCCGGCGCAACAGTGGCAGTGGAATGCCTTGCTTGGGGTGAAATGATTAATACACACACACACACACACACACACACACACACACACACATATATATATATATATATATATATATATATATATGATCCTCTTTATAGAAATACATCAATGAGACCTGATCTACAAACTGATTTCTTACAAAGAATAATTATTCTATTCATACGAATCTATTGTAAAAATCTTGTTAGCATCAAATAACTCATTGAGATTGATATGCCGTATGACAAAACAAACCAAAAAGGCGATTATCTGAGCGCAGCTTAGATGTGGCTCAAGGCCGAAAATATGGAATATCCAGAGAAGATCTAACTCACTATTCAATTGTAATGAGTTTAGTGAGACAAGATTACAAGACATCTAGGTGACCAGATCAAACCAAACTAAACCAAACCAGAAAAGAAAGATTTGCGTATCTGGACAATGTCGAATATATACGGGCTAGTCGCCAAAGTGTTTTGAGCAGAGAAACGGTTTTAGGTTATGGGGATCTAAAGTAAAAATATATTTTATCCCAATGCATTTATGAACATTTTTACTCTCAGTTTGGGGTAACAATTTGAGTGGCTACCTGATTGGAAAAAGTAATGAATAAAAAGAAACAATTTCGTTTTTTTTACGATTTATTCCAAGTTTCCAAAAATAAAAGATTTTTCTTGATCAGTTGTGGATTCTTGTTGAGAAACCACACAAAATAATAAATAACAACAGCAGATACGAAGATAGAAAATGTAAGTTGTATTGAACAAAAATATGCAAACTGGAACACGGGTTAGTCAATTCAGGAATACTAGGAATACTATTAGTAGAAACAATATATACAGTCTTGTAGTGAAGTATGTCCGAGTAATGAGTCTATATCCTTACTGACCAACAGACTCCTTACTAACTCTCTTCGACAACCACTCTTTATAACTGCTTTACAACTATATTTCGTTGTCCCTCCCAGTAAGGGCAACATGTGACACATGGTCAGTTATGACTGGGAATTTCCGAGCTATATGGCCCGGCCAAAAAAATGTCTGTCTATTTTTACCGAGTCGTGCTTCTACCCTTCGGCGGAACCACGACTGGGTTATTGCTCTCGGAAACAGAGAGCGCCCTCTACTCGAAGGCAGAGGGCTGACAGTGTCATAGTCATAATAACAGAGACAAATGCCAACTGCTTTACAACTGTATTTACTAGCCTTCCCACGCAAGGCCGGATGTGACACATGGTCATTTTAATGTGGGTATTCCCGGCCATATAGCCGGGCCAAAAATATGTCTGTCTGTTTTTGCCCAGTCGTGGTTCTACCCTTCGGCGGAACCACGACTGGGTTATTGCTCTCGGAAACAGAGAGCGCCCTCTACTCGAAGGCAGAGGGCTGACAGTGTCATAGTCATAATAACAGAGACAAATGCCAACTGCTTTACAACTGTATTTACTAGCCTTCCCACGCAAGGCCGGATGTGACACATGGTCATTTTAATGTGGGTATTCCCGGCCATATAGCCGGGCCAAAAATATGTCTGTCTGTTTTTGCCCAGTCGTGGTTCTACCCTTCGGCGGAACCACGACTGGGTTATTGCTCTCGGAAACAGAGAGCGCCCTCTACTCGAAGGCAGAGGGCTGACAGTGTCATAGTCATAATAACAGAGACAAATGCCAACTGCTTTACAACTGTATTTACTAGCCTTCCCACGCAAGGCCGGATGTGACACATGGTCATTTTAATGTGGGTATTCCCGGCCATATAGCCGGGCCAAAAATATGTCTGTCTATTTTTGCCCAGTCGTGGGGTTCTACCCTTCGGCGGAACCACGACTGGGTTATTGCTCTCGGAAACAGAGAGCGCCCTCTACTCGAAGGCAGAGGGCTGACAGTGTCATAGTCATAATAACAGAGACAAATGCCAACTGCTTTACAACTCCGTTCTCTGTATAGGCAGGATTATATGTACACATCAGGCGAGTCCATTCTTATGTGTAAAAAGGGGTCCTCCCCAACAGTATGTACGATGAAAAATGAAAGTGTTTCAAGTGCTGGAAATTGAATGTTGCAAGAATTGGTATTAGTTCACATAATTTTCACAAATGGGTGTGAAAGTAAATGATTTTTGTGCGAGCCGCAGCCCCCTTAAAACAAGGTTGAATACATACAGAATGTGATTTAATTATTTTTTGTAATTCTATGGCATCTATATAAGATATTTTAATTGGAACAACAAAAATGTGGTTCTACAGAAGGATATGCTGAGGATACCATGGGCAGAGCATGTAAGCAGCGGGGAAATATTAAGAAAAATTAAAACAAAAGTAAACTTGGAATTCCTAGAAAAAAGTGAAGAAAGATGGCTTGGAGAATTTGACACTCACATAGTATAGTGAAGGCAAGAGAAGGAAGGAGAAACTAAATAACCTGGGTGGAATAATAAATAGAAGCTCAGATTGAGGAATATGAGATCCTACATAACGAGCTTAAGGTGTAAATGAAAGGCGGAGTGGAGACTGAGAGGGATAGTAAGCGGACAAATATAATAAAACTAAACATTCACTTAATACAAGGCCCAAAGAACAACTCAAGGTAGAGGCGTAAATATACAGTTTATGAAAATATGTAGATTAGATAATAGTTCACTGTAGACTCGAAGATATTATGATTGCAGTGATCGTGAGTCTGTTGCCTAAATTAGCCATTGTCGGATATAAGCAGTCTGAGTGGGGCTTCCTTTTTAGAAATGGAATAGAGATGATTTGACCATGTGTACGTAGCATGACATTCCCTAATTGTAAATATCTGAACTAGTAGAACTAAGAACAAAAGAGCCACAAAATACATAAATTTAAAGAGAACAACGATCACCCACATACTTAATGAACGCAGCACACACACACAAAAAAATAAAACATATTATAACGCATCTTTCTTATATCTATACTGTTAAAAGAACATTGTAAGTTAGTTGACTTCATTTGTTGAATTCATTAAACAATTTTCTTAATTGCTTTCGTTATATTTTAAGTATCCGTAGTTTATTGCTAGTAAATTCCAAAAGTATTTCACGTTTGATGTGAAAAATTGCTCGCAATTTTTTTTTCACAATACAAGCAGTTCGAGAGAATTAAATCGTATGACTCTAACCCTTTTCTTTATCATCTGTACGTCGTCATGATTGCTTTCGCGAAAGATTGTGTAGTGAATTCCCGTATCTTCACGGTTTTGAATTTAACGTACTCGTCTTTTAGACTGGCTACCATCCAAGGCTAGAAACATAAGGTTATTTTGCTATGACAGAAGTGATGTTTTTCCAAAGAGCATCAATGCGAAAATGAACGCAACAATATCGTTTGGAATTTGAACTCGGTTCCTTGGTTCCACTTTTCGTACTCATAACAGTTACGCTGCCCGCACACCCTATATAATTGTTTATAGTCCTTGTTCATATTTGGTATTAAAAACTTGACTTATTCATGGATATTAGCGACATTTGATTTGTAGGCAAATTTATTATCAAATATATATGATAAAAAAAGAAACAAATTAGAAACGTTTGTTCCATATTTGATCATTCTATTGGATAAAACCAACATTTGGTTTAAAATCTATCTATCTATCTATCTATCTATCTATCTATCTATCTATCTATCTATACGAACTAAATCTAAAAGTGAGCCAAAAGTCGACCGCGGTTTCACTCGCCGGATTGTCTGACGATCCAGCGAGTGAAACCGCGGTCGACTTTTGGCTCACTTTTAGATTTAGTTCGTATATATATATATATATATATATATATATATATATATATATATTTCAATTACAGCAGTTTTGAGAGGGTTAGAATTCAAGAGCCGCTTGATATATTCGACGCGGCATGTCAGTAATGCTTCGATTTTGGCAAAAGTGTTCAAATGAATATTCCTATCCGCGTAGATCAGGATATGGTCTATTACGATTTACAAACACATTGTAAGGGGCGATTTGTTGGGCTGCACGGCGGCCATAGCAGAGATAAGATGAAATTGCATCGGAACTACGATAATGTTTGCCTCTAGAAAGAAAAAAGAAACACACAAGCAAAGAGAAAGATTCATGAAATTTACCTCCATCATGTAGAAAACGAAATGAGGGCAAAATTTAATCGAAATCGATAGCGTTGCGTTATTCTTTCATATAGGAAACGAGGAAAGAACATGCTTAAAAATAGCCCTCAATGTTATACCTGGGCCACATTCGAGAACACACACACACACACACACACACACACACACACACACGCACGCACGCACGCACGCACGCACGCACACACACACACACACAAAAATTGTAGTGGCAATGGAATACCTTGCTTGGGGTGAAATGATTAAAAAATGTATTTTTTGTGCGGTACGATAAATATATATGCATGTTTTTCTCTCTCTTTTTCTATCTATCTATCTATCTATCTATCTATCTATCTATTAGTCGGTTAAGTGTCACATGAGATACACACTTGAGCGATCATGTCTCTTTCGATTAAACTAGCAGATAATCTTCCTGCAGTAGGTCGCCATTTCTCTCTGCGGTAGATTGGTTGCAAACCAAACTTATAAAACCCAATCTGTCCAGATATTCAATCCATAGCTGGAGGGAGAATAGATGGGTTCATGCCTATTCCCAAGATATTAGCTCGTAAGTGAATACAACGACCTCAATTGGAATTCGAACTCGACTCTCCGATTTCTCATTACTAGCCCGATATCGATTACACCACAACGAACACACACACACGCATATATACATTTATAAAGGTGAGATTATCTTTTTATTAACACACACACACAAGCATACACAGACATAAAAGAATGGTGTAGTAGGACATTTACTTCATTCAGAACTTTCCGCAATCATTGTAAGAGTGTTCTAGAAAATATAAAGTGTAGCTATGCACAAGCAGTCCAGGCCAAGGTGGAAAGTAAACAAATTGGATCCTTGAAGATCTTCTAGACCTTCAACCAAATTCTGAATAGATGCAAAGCGTCAGTGCCTACTCTTATAAATGACCCCAAGGTAATATCATCTTCATCAGATCAGGCGAAGTTATTTGCCTAGATCTATGTCTATAACTCAACGTTAGAGTAAAAAGACCATCCCTTTCCCGACTCCCCCTGTTTCACATAGCGCAATCTTAGGGAAAGTTTCAAGACTTATAGAAAGTCTTGACTCTAGGAAAGCCACTGGTACAACAAAAATTTCAGTTGCTGTCCTTAAGAATATTAACCCAGAGTTGTCTATGATTTCTGAGCGAAATTATTTAACCTCTGCACCAAGTAGAAATTCTTCCCAAATCTGTGGAAGGTGTCAAACGTATGCTCGGTTTTCAAGAATGCTGGTGAGCATCCATACCGCTCACAATATAGACCCATCAGTTTTCTCAATGTCAAACATTTTGAAGCTATAATTTACTAGAACGTTGTTGATCACTTCAATAGGAACAACCTTTTGAGTGATAAACTGCGGTTTTTGATTGGCCCGATCCACTGCTGATATATTAACTGCCATTGTGTACAAGATCAGTGAAGCACTAGACAACACATCTTAAGGACGGCCACATTAGATAGTTCAAGGGTTTTTGACAAGGTATGGCATTAAAAGTTACTGCACAAGCTCTCAATTATAGAATCACCGGAAGACTCTTCTCAATTGTAAGCTCCTCCCTAACAGGAAGGTACTTGTTAACGACCAGCATTCCTGGGCGTCTCCAAAGTTCACTTCTCGGTTTAACCATCTTTCTATTTAACATAAATAATTAACCTAGAAGTATTCTTTAATCATTTTGAATATTTATGCTGATGATACAACAATATGTGGGTGCGCCTCCAAAAACTCTAGATCATCAGAGCTTCGCAGCTGATCTCTCCCCTGATCTAACTCAAACAGGTCAGTGGGGAAAATGGCTGAGCATGTTCAATACATCGAAAACCAGACTAGTGATATTACATTATCGCTAATCGGACCCAAAACTTTCTCAAAACTTTCCGCAATCGTGAAGAACAGATGTTGCCTCAGGTAGACTCTCTACCATGAGCTCCTATTGGATCTTAAACTCAACCCAGACTTCAAGCGGAACTCATACATCTGCTGGAAAAATGGACGGTTCCCTGTACAGCTCAAGTTATTACTTAACTCTTCTTTCTGTCCTCTATTTTTGCAAGAACCAGATCAAGTCCCAAACGGAGTACTACTGTCATTTATTGGCAGAAATTGTCCAGTTCTCACTTTCCAGCCTACGTAACCTTGTGGGTGTTAATTACTTTCCATCCTACAACCCCTATCTCACAGACGAACCGTTGTAAGCTTCTTTTTATGGAGTGTTCAGATAAACTACTTTCCTTAATTATACCAGTGTTAACCTTCACGACTAAGACCCACTATGTCACGCATATTGACACCCTTATTTTTTATTTTTTTTATCTTTTAATTATTTCATCCCAAGCAAGTGGTACCGCCACTGGTGTGCAGGGGCCTACATAAGAGAGTTAAAGTTTTTGGCAGGAAGAGAGTGAAGACAAAGACGAGCCAGCTACACGGGGTGAAAGAGAAAGGGCAAGAGAAGAATGTGAATACAGGAGTAAAGATAGTTGCAAAGGTAGAAAGAAAGGAAAAGAACAAGATACAAGGGGTGATGTAGAAAGAGCTGAAGTTAAGTGGATAAGAGATGGGAATTGACTTTGCATTTTCATTCCTTTTTTTATTTTATTGGTGACATATAAGTTTCACTCGAGCAGTTTCTTCTCCACGAGCCGTTGCTTTGTGAAACCTACCCAAAAAAGGACGTTTCCGCGTTCACTAAAATCTTAAACTGTTCAAATCGCGGATTAACCTTTATCTTCCCCGTCATATCCTCAAAAAACTGCCCCTCTTATTCTGTATTCCACGACTTTAAGTAACACTTGGGTCTTATATAGGGTGAACATCATTGTAAAAAATAGGTTATCCTTTAGATATGGGTTGAACCATTTTACAGTTAACACGAACACCTGTCAGGGAAATTTAAACTCAGCAAGGTACACATAGCCCTTAAGTTGTGAAAACAAAAGATAAGCGCAACCAGGTTCAATATTCACTAACCATGGTGTAGTATGACACAAAGCCAGTTGGTAGCCAATAATGTTACACCAACTTTAGGAGCGTTCGGCCTACAAAATCAGCATTCGAAATCTTTGATTTTACTTCTAATAATCTCTGTGGAAAATACGTAATTTTTTCAGCCGGGATGCCCTAGCATAACATATCTCTTCCCTTCCATTAATCCCATGGGTACATATTAATTTACTTTAAACCTTGATATCAAGGGCAGCTATCGGGAGCAGTGGCAAAGAATGAAATTAGTCTAATAGCTAAGGATTAATTCTGAAGTTAGTATTTCATTGTAATGAGAGGATGAAGTTAGTTTGTTCCCTTTAGTGATTTCAAATCCCATTATATAATTACAGGGTGTGAGAACTACAAGCCTAAGTTCATTATTTAGGGCTGTTTTCTTTGGAACATCGGAAAAAAGCGGATATCGAACAAACTAATCATCTATGTCATGTTTTCTATCATTACTTTAAGATGATTCAAGAGAAAAGTACCCATTTGTTTGTTGAATCTACTCTACCCCGTTCTAAGACTGTCTGGTGAACGGATTTATGGTGCCGGGGCAATACACATTGCTTTTATTACCAACGCGAGAAATAGATAGATAGATAGATAGATAGATAGATAGATAGATAGATAGATAGATAGCGTGTGTATGTGTGTGCACGTTTAAGAGAGAGAGAGAGAGAGAGAGAGAGAGAGAGAGAGAGAGAGAGTGAGAGAGAGAGAGAGAGAGTGTGTGTGTGTGTGTAAGGGGAGAGTAAAGAAGAGAGGATGGGACAAAGTCTATTGTTAATTTTACAGGCTGGGCGTAACTATCGTCTTGTTCTTTAGATTTTATTGATGGTCACATCTGATTGAAATAAACAATTCATTCCTGCTCCTCATCGACAGAAAAGATAAAAGGTGAATGAAATGAAGAAAGGAAAAAAAAAAGAAAGAAAAAACAGAATTAAAGAAAGTTTTAGTAAAAGAGAAAGACAAAGAAAGATTGAGTAAAGAAAGGAAGAGAAAAAAGAATAAAAGAAAATAAAAGAAAATTAGAAATAATTTAAAAGAAAAAGGTGTGGAAAAAGTTAGAGGAAATAAAAAAGGAACTGAATGTCGATGAAGAACTTGCAATAAGAAAAGAGAGAAAAAGAAAGACAGAGGTGGGAAGGCGTAGAATTCTAAACTAGAATTCGCGTGATTATTTATAAATTGTTTACAGATGAGTACTGATTTTTCTGGCGTCAAAGATGTTCCACTGTCGAAGATCTTGCTACTAACTTATCCTGATTGGTTAAATTTCTGAAAAATGGGTGTGTGGAGTGGGGTGGGGGTACACATGAAATCAGCACAACAGCATTGCAGTCAAACTTCATCCGATAAGACCCCGAATACATTATTAATGCATGATTATTTTTTCTCTTCGACCAAAGGAAATGTGATCTTTACTTGGCTTAACAAATCTTGGAAAACTTGTTTTTTACTGGAGAACGTGTAATGATAATCTTTTGGAAGCAGGGTGTGACCGCCATTAATTCCGGCAATTGAAACTTTCCCCGGAATTCGAACACCGATTATGAGTGTCGATGACGGAGATGTAACTTTCATAGCCGAGCATGTACGCCCAGAATTAAGTGTTTTTTTTTTTTCATAATGCAAAAATTGTTTTAAAAATACGTTTGGCTCATGAACACACATGTCCATTGTAACGTAATTTCAGGAAAATTTCACTAGAAACAAAGAAATTGCTATGTGACATCAGTTTTTCAATACGGCAGTGAAGGCTGGACAAAATCATTGAAAATGAGGACAGAACTGGAAGCAGCGGAAATGTGTTTCTACAGAAGGATGCTGCGGATAGCGTGGACCGAGCATGCAAGCAACGATGTGGTGCTGGAAAGAATGGCAACAAAAAGGAAATTAATACTGAGCATCAGGAAGAGACAACTGAAGTTCCTGGGACACGCAATGAGGAAGGAGAGCCTGGAGAACCTGATACTGACTGACCAGTTAGAAGGAAAGAGAGACAGAGGAAGAGCAGCGGATAACATATTTGCATGTCCTGATCAGGTGAATGACGGAACGGGGGTTTCCAGGAGTAACGGGAGCAAACATACTAAGAGCCACAAGGGATAGGGAGACGTGGAGAACCATGATCGCCTACGTCCTGAAGAGACAGGGCACATAAAAGAAGAAGAATTTCTTGTATTCGTTGCTCAGTTTCCATAATCAACACTTACATATTATTTGTCTATATTTCTGTTTACATTGTTCGGATTGTTGTCCTCATATTTATTGCCATACTAGCAGTATAGCCCGGCGTTGCTCAGGTGTAATGAAAGCTTTAAAACTAATCCATGGTCCTGGAGCTCAGACTCTTTGGGCGTTGGCACGAAAGACTAAAAAGCAATAGTTGTTTCCAGTTAAACCGAAACCGTATACTGAAAGAAAAATGAATGGATGTAAGTCAAATTTTGATTTCCTGGTATCGATATCAATTTTTCTGCACTATTGTAAGAACTGCAACCTTGAAACTTTTGAATATCGTTTTTTATGTCTTTGTCTATGAGTATATCAAATTTGATTAAAATCGGACCACTCCTTCTATACCCTGATTTTTTCGATTATCGATTTTCGATATTTATCGGGGTACCTTGACACAAAACCTAGCTAAGAACACTCGCAGACGCTTAGAGTACAAATGTGTAAATTTTCAAGAAAATCGGTTCAGCCGTTTTGGAGTCTATAGGAATGGGTACACACACACAGACACACACACAGACAAAGTTCCATTAATAAATAAGTTTAAATTCACGACCTTTCAGCCGTTGTACGCTCCGACCTTCTTCAGATATATGGAATTTTGAACTGAACCCTTTATTTTGATCACTGGAATAGATTGTTCTCGTTTCATGGGTAATGCTACTTTTGGATGTCTTAGTTATCTCTTTAACTCAACTCCCTAAGTTTATGGTCGCCGCTACTCTCGCCAGGTATTGTACTTACAACTCTTTGGGTCAAGTTACTTAATCTAACCAACGCTTTTATCTATTGGGCCATATGTCCTTCGTTTAAAATTTCCAGTTACCTGAAGAAGATCATAGCGCACAACGACCGAAACGTCGTGAACATGACAATAAAGATGGAAACTGTTCGAACAATGTAAATAATTACATATTCTTGTTACGAACTGAGGTGGACTTTTCATAGAATGATCACATTTTATGATATCTATAAACATTAAATCAGAAGCTCTACTGTTAATTGTTTTTGTTTCAAACAAATCTGAGACTAAATCATATTTTCCAAAGAGTTTTGAAAGAAGGATGAAAAATTGCGAAAGTTGTATTAAATTCGTTATTCGTGTCGAGAGAAATATAATCAGTTTTAGTTTATCCAATTTCTGAAGACATGTTAGACTGAATTAATAGAAAGGGTTCGCATGACGTTTAAGCAGCGTCTCAAGTGATTCAGTGCACACGAACAGAAATGTGCAGCTGCCAAAACTTAAAAGCATTTCTTCAGCATGAGGACAAATTTCATGTCATATCAGTGCAGGGTATATGGAAACGTCATTTCATTATTTAGTATAATTATTTATGCGTTTGGGTGTGATTTATACAAATTAAAAGAGGATATATATATATATATATATATATATATATAGTGAGCCATCTTCAGAGAGGTTATTAAGACGGTAATACAGTAACATCCACCATCACCGACGATTTTATTTTGTGTTGATATAAAACTCCGCTAGGCAACGGCAATAGTTACCAAAAATAACAAACGCAGTTCGCAAATTTGCAATGCGGTTCTATCGCGCGGTGTGGCGTCATGATGTCATTATTTTTTCTAATATATATATATATATATATTGTAACGAAGTTATAGAACTTGTAGTTTTTTTTACCTTCTGTTCATGCATTTACCTTTATAAAGAGTGCTCGATACACCGTAGACCATTATTTCAACTTATCACCTGATGAGAAGCGCACATAGCAGCTTCGAAACGCGAAAATTTTTGTGTAGTGATACTATGAATTTATAAACCATTGTAACAACTATTACAATATATATATATATATATATATATATATATATATATATATATATATATAGTGGAATCTGTCGTATGCGATAATCACTACTGCCATCTTGGTCGCATACGACAGGTGGTCGCTCACTAAAGGCTCATAGTCATGACCTTTTTACGCCAGGAACGTATATTCCACTCATCAGAATGTACATATCAGAATTTTACCTTGTAATCTGGTAATAAATAAATGAGAACATAAGAAAATGGCCTAAATTTAAAGAAATTTATTCAGCTTAATTCATTTAAAAAAGAAAAAAATATTTACAATGGTCAACAAGAGACCAAGCGTTGTGGTGCATTGGATATCGGCTCGGAACGAGAAATCGGGGAGCCGAGTTCGAATTCCAGCTGAATTCATTGCATTCACTTACGTGCTAATACCCTTGGGAAAGGTATTAATCCGTCTCTTCCTTTCAGTTATGGGTCAAATAACAGGACAGATTGGGTTCTGTAGCCTTGGTTGGCAACCAGTCTACCGCAGAAAGCAATGGCAGCCTAATGCGGGATAATCTTCTGCCCAGTCAGTCATGTCTCTTTCGAGACATGATCGCCCAAACGTGTATCACGTATGGCACTTAACTGACTGACTAGTACTAGCCATTTCTTATAAAATATGTAGGTTGGAAAAATTCGCGACGTATACGTTTCAGTTTCTTTTTAGAAGTGAGTGATAGCAAAAGAGAATCTGCGTTAATACATGAAAAAAAGAAAAACAAACAAAACAAAAACAAAGCATACAAAAAACTGACAGTGGTCGTGGGTGGGGGTAGAGAACAGAGAGATAGAGATAGATATACACAGATGGAAATAGAGTAGATAGATATACTAAAAATAAACGAACGAAAGTGATAGCCTCAGGGATTGGGAAAATCTCAAATGATTTTCCCAATCCCTGAGTTTATCCAAGTCAGTACAAAGACTGCGATAAATCCCTTGAACATGTCAAATGGAATACATGTTGTACAAAACAGCAGCTGTTTGTCCGTGAGGTGAACCCAGGCAATGTACATTTCAACAAGAAATAACAGTTTGATACAACACTACAATAACAAAACAATGAGGAAGTGTTCCTGGCTTAGATCAATTTAGAAGTTCGCAGTGTACGACCAAAATGGATTTTTTTTTAAAGCGGTCGCTTAATCAGTGATTTTCACTCGTTGATGTTGATGCTGATCGCTTTCTGGAGGTGGTCGCTCACTAAGAGTCAATTAACATTAGCAAATCGCCTGTGCATAGAAAAACGGTCGTTAACAACAGGTGACCACTGACTAAGATCGTCGCATACGGCAGGTTCTACTGTATATGTATGTAATTATGACAAATCTAAAAATTGTTCTATCACTTATTGTTTGATGGCAATGATTTGAAAAGATGAAAATATGTCTATAAATTCGTCATATAATAAATTATTAATTCTATAAGCTGTTCATGTTTATCTACCTAGACAATAGGGAAATCTTTCTCTCTCTCTCTCTTCTAAAGAAATGTGTCTCTGAGCTCTCTCTTGTCCTCTTCAAACTCTATAAATATTTCCTTATTGCTTCCTGCATGTTGGAAATTTTCCTCTGTACTTTCTGTTGTAAAAATTCTGAGTAGCCCTGTGGTCCCTTTAATGATCGCCATATTAGCCTCTTCCCGTTTTTGGCAAAGTGTTCGAGGCTATTGTCAATGCTGAAATAATTCAGCATCTTTCAACTGACAAACTCTTTGACAAACTATATGGCTTTCGCTTCACTATGTCTACCTTTATATCTTAACGGCTATCACTGAATATATATATATAACAGGCTTTTGATAAGAATGGCGAAACCCGAGCTGTAGCTCTAGATATCTCAAAAGCGTTTGACAGAGTTTGGCATACTGTTCTTCTGTGCAGGCTTCAGAGCTACGGTATTTCTGGACAATTGTTCGATTTAATCCGATCGTTCCTTTCAAATCGTGAAATGAAGGGGCAAGCTTCCAGATCCTTTTATACAAACGCAGGCGTCCCTCATGGCTCTATATGAGATCTTACGCCTTTTTCTGATCTTCGTCAATGATCTTCATGATGTAATCAGTTCCCAAGTAGGCATCTATGCAAATGACACCGCCATTTACTCCCATTTCAATAAGAATTATGCCAAAGCTGACGACGTTAACCTCGTTGCTGCTCTTGAAAAGGACGTCCAATCAGCGATGGAATTGACTAGAAAATGGTTCGTAAATTTTAATGCTTCCAAAACGAAGCTTCTCTTTTTACTCACCATAGAGAAACTTTCCTATTTACCATCAGTATGGATGACGCTAGTCTATTAGAAAGCAACACACTGCGCTTTCTTGGTCGCACTCTCTTAACCGACCTCAAGTGGAATGACTACATTAAATCTATAGCTTCGTCTACCACTAAGAAGATTGGGTCACTCTGTCGGGCCAGAAAGTTTTTCTTGTCAGAATCCATTTTGCACATTTATAAATCTACTATTCATGCGTGTATTAAATACTGTTACCATAAATGGTTGGGTTCTCCTTCTATTCATCTCGAAGTTCTCGACAAAATTGAAAGGAGGATCTGCAACGTAATTGATCCTCACTTAGCAGCTCACCTTAAGTCACTTTCTCACAAACTGATGTGGCTTCCCTCTGTCTTTTCTACAAATACTTTCACGGCTGCTGCTCTAATGAGCTTCTTTCCCTGGTGCATCCACAAGAGGAATTTACGCTTGCTACTAGATTAGCATCAAAGTTCCATCCCTTTACCATGAAAGTAGTCAAATATAGCAAACACTTCTGCTCTAACAGGTTCTTTTCTCCCATTTCCCATCTGTGGATTTCTGTTCCGTATACTTGCTTCCATGACAGCTACAATCTCTAAAATTTTTTAATGCAACGCCATCACCTTCTATCTCCCTAAATCTCATCCACCTCCCTAAATCCTATCTATCTCTTATCCTTTCTCCGATATCCACTGTACCCTGTTTTTACTCTTACTGTAATCCTCTGCGCACAGGTAAGTAATTAAAAAATTTCGAAATTTAATTTCATTGGATAGCCAATTCAGCGAAAAAATTCTCGCTTCATCAGTAACGGTCGAAAACAAAAACTTTATCAATTCAAATATGCTAGGATATTTTAATTAATTTTAATTAATAAAGTTTTTGTTTTCGACCGTTGCTGATGAAGCGAGATTTTTTCCCTGAAATGACTATCCAACGAAATTAAATTTCGAAATTTTTGAATTACTTTATATATTTAGCTCTGTAAATAGATAACACTATTTACATTAAGCTCGCCACCTTGATCAAGTTTAATATTAATAAAATTAATATTAATAGGATCGGGTTTTGGGATTTTACCTATTTGCTCATCTTTTTTGGATTTAATATATATATAATGAATGTTTATTGGGATTCGTGGTGTTTTATACTCGAATAAGTGGTAGGTGTTTCAGTCTAGGTCCAAGTTAATTTCTTAATATATAATTGCTTGAAATCAGTCACTAGAAATTTTGATAAATCATCATCGTTATCTGCAGCAACAACAAAAACCACTACAATATATATATATATATATATATATATATATATATATATATATATATATATATACTAGTATCATAGCCCGGCGTTGCCCGTGCAACTCAGAACATTTTTAATTAGATGTTTAATGCAGCGTGTTGCGATATCCGAGCGCTTGTAGTCACCACCTCACTTTAAAAATCAGTTATATAAAAAAATAATTAAATAAAAAATTGTTGTTTAAAAATTGTTAAAAAATTCCATTAAAAAATCTATTTTCTTTTGATTTGCGTAAACGTGAGTTGATGTTTTGTGTGACATTGTAAACAACATTACGTTTGTTTGTTTTTTTAAATTACGGAAGAAAATATTTACATTTTTTGTTGACTAAATGAATTTCAGAAATTTTCGAAGAATATTTAAAATCTAGACATTTAATTTTAGAGGAAAAGTTACATTAATGCCACACGAATTACAGAAAGTTGATTTCCTGCATGAAATATTTAGCGAAAAAAACAACTTTATGTTTTTAAAATTTTATTTTCTGAAGTATGAAATATTAAATCTGAAAAAAAGATTTAAATAATTAAATTGTTTCAAAAATTACGGGGGAAAATATTTACATTTTTTGTTGACTAAATGAATTTCAGAAATTTTCGAAGAATATTTATAAATGTAGACATTTAATTTTAGAGGAAAAGTTACATCAATGCCACACGAATTACAGACAGTTGATTTACTGCATTAAATATTTAGCGAAAAAAACAGCTTTATTTTTCTAAAATTTTATTTTCTGAAGTATGAAATATTAAATCTGAAAAAAAAAGATTTAAATAATTAAATTGCTTCAAAATTACGGGGGAATATATTTACATTTTTCTTGACTAAATGAATTTCAGAAATTTTCGAAGAATATTTAAAAATGTGGATATTTAATTTTAGAGGAAAAAGTTACATTAATGCCACACGAATTACAGACTGTTGATTTCCTGCTTATGCAAGAAATATTTAGCGAAAAAAAAGCTTTATTTTTTTAAAATTTTATTTTCTGGCGTATGAAATATTAAACTTAAAAAAAAGACTTAAATAATTAAATTAACCATTGGCACTTTTTTTGCATATTTTGTTTTTGTTTGAAAAAACACTTTTTGTAAAATATTTCTTTTGTTTCAAAATTACGGGGAAAAATATTTGCATTTTTTTGTTGACCAAATGAATTTTTAAAACGTCAGAATAAAAATTAAATATAAAGGCTCATTTTTTTTAGTCGCGTTTGACATGTGTGATTTGATTTCTGTGACGTATTTTTTTTTCTTTGACGTAATCTAGCAACCATCTTAGATCTTAGATGTTTTACGGAGAAAACATAAACAATCGGCTCCATTGGCCAAAAAGTGCGAAAGTGCTGAACTTTAACTCAAAAAGTATGTGTCGACCTGGCTTCCCTGTAGATATGTGTCCCTAGAAAGTGTGAACGGCCTAGCTTAAAAAATGTAGGCGTGAATAGATTACAGTCACACACAGACACGCAGATTGCATTATTATGCTCTCATTACGAATGAGCTCTCTGGAATAGAAAATTAAAAAAAAAACAGTTTCCACTTCGGCTATAATGCGTGACTCTTCAGAAATGAATTGAGTTCTCTTGGTGACTGGCGACTATACACTGTTTACATACAAGACGTTCAAATGTCATTCTCTGACCCCATGCGCCGATGGCTTAGGGAGTAGAGACTCCAACTGACACCAAATCGGTCGAGTTTCGATCCCGGCCTTCTGGCAAGTGGATATGTCTAGCCACACTGATGAGCTGTGATACAGCGAAACTGGCCTGTATGTGGATGACTAATATATTATGCTCTCATTACGATTGAGCTCTCTGGAGAAGAAAATATAAAAAAAACAGTTTCCACTTCGGCTATAATGCGTGACTCTTCAGAAATGAATTGAGTTCTCTTGGTGACTGGCGTCTGTATACACTGTTTACATACAAGACGTTAAAATTTCCCCTCGCTGACTCCATGCGCTGATGGCTTAGGGAGTAGAGACGCCGACTGACACCAAATCGGTCGAGTTTCGATCCCGGCCAGAAGCAAGTGGATATGTCTAGCCCCGCTGATGAGCTGTGATACAGCGAAACGGGCTTGTATGTGGATGACTAATATGTATATATAAATATATTTGAATTATTTCACGCCAAATGTTTTTCTCGGTTGCAACATCTATCAAAAGGCATGTCTTTTCAACAGTATTGTTTTTTTTTTATCACTTCCTTTCTTTTGAGTGGGGTTTTATGATTTGTTTCATATGTGTTATCCATTAAGCAGTACAACTTCAAACAGCACCTTTCGAAAAATATTCGCAGTGCCAAGCAACGCAGACTTCTGAAGCAATGGAATACTAGACGTTATTTCGATTTTCTTAATGGCAGGAACAATAGTAGCTTGAACGTTCCACGTCGTGGTAATATCGATCCTTAGGATGGTGTATTTTCAAGCTTGTCTATTAATTTTAGCTTGATATTACGATCACCAGAACAGTCACCTCTATGAGGAAGGATTGTTTCTTTTATCTCAACGATAGTGATGTCTGGTTTCGTATTTTTGCCGGGTTCGTTATATTCATTTACCCTTGGAGAAGGTATGAATATTCCTCTTCCTCCAACCATGTGTTAATTAGTAAAACTTTTATCAGTATATCATTATTACATACAAAAAAAAAATTGTCTTACAATCCCAAAATATTTTTTGGCTTTGAATAATATTTCTAATATATATTTTACAGTTTCGGCACCGGTTCTTATATGAAACTGAAATGTTTTACTGCTTTCTAGAAGAGACTTTTCCCCGGATCTAGTCACTCGCTTTATTATTGAGGCAATAACAAATGGGGAAAACAGTAAAAGGAAGGAAATAAAACTAAAAATTTGAACACGAAAATTAATCAGTCTTGAAACCAATGAAAGAATGATAAATAAAACGCATCCCTCTCAACCCAGACTTATTTGTATTTAGCTCGACTGCATTTATTCGCCTCCCCAAGAGAGCAAATATGAAACAAGATCAAATTTAAAGTTGGAGACATGCCAACCTACCTTTGGGCAGATGACAAAAGGTTATTTCCTTCAGATTTTAGGAGTGATTTCGACATCATGTATTGACCATGCTCTTAGTATTGTCTTGGAAAAAAACATCTCAGACATCTTCTCTCGAAACTTGATATTAGTTTCTTTTTCTTTTTGACTAAATAAGTGAAATTATTTTCCTACTGTGTCAATTGTTTTTACTCTTTTGCCATTTAAATCTTACAGTGCATCTGTATCTTGATATGTACGTCATGGAGTAATTTGAAATCTGAAAACAAGAAAAAAGTATGAAAACCAACAAGTAGACACTTATAACAAAATTAAATAAAATACACTAATTTTATTTAAATTTCAAAGAAAATATGTATTTAAAAAAATGATATTCCTCACGATGAAAAGTTTTCTCTACAACATTATTAGATATGTCATAAAATGGCAGCTGCCAATCCAACTAACAACAAAGACGATAACTGTAACAAGAAAGACTGTAATGACTCGAAATCTATCACTTTGTCCCAAATCACCGGCTCGGGACGACCACAGTGAGACCAAAAACAAACTTGTGTGACATATATCTTCTTGAAATATTTAAAGAACAGAAAAGTTATGCAGCTATTAATTTAAGTACTTCTTTTCGTGTCAACTGAAGGACATATTGGCATCATTTTAACGACCACGATTTGATAGCTAACGCGCATGTTTAAGAGTATTTGCTTTCAATACATCAGGTGTCACTTTTTTTTTGTTTTCAAAACACCGTTTGTTCATTTCTGATTTGGCTGATTTTGTTTAGCAGTATATCAAAACATCTATGGGCTATTTAATTCCGAAATCTAAATAGTTACCAAATGCATGGTCATCAGTAAAAAGAACAGCCCAAAGTGCCAAATACAGATGAGGGATGTTAAAATAAAGCAGGTACGAAAATTTAAATATCTGGGAAGACTGTAGACGGAACGTGCGACACAAAGATCTAAAGGCGAATTGCATGGCAAAGGATGCGTTCGAGAAGCTGAGTAAAATATTAAGACAGAGGAAACTTTTACTAGAAACAAAGAAGAGAATACTGGATTGCTGTGTGATGTCATTTCTTCTATATGGCAGTGAATGTTGGACAATATCAACAAAGATGAAGGGAAAACTTGAAGCAGCTGAAATGTGGTTCTACATAAGGATGCTGCGGGTATCATGGACCGACCACATGAGCAATGACGAGGTGTTAGAAATAACGGAAACGAAAAGGAAATTAATATTGAGCATCAGGAAGAGACAACTGAAGTTCCTGGGGACATGAAACGAGGAAGGAGGGTTTGGAGAATCTGATACTAACAGGCCAGACAGAAGGAAAAAAGAGACAGCGGAGAAAGGGCCTGAGCAGGTGGATGACAGAACGGGGGCTGAGAGACATTACAGGAGAAAACGTGCTAAGAGCCACCAGGGATAGGAAGACGTGGAAGGCCATGATCGTCTACGTCCTGAAAGAAGAAGAAGAAGAAGAAGAAGAAGAAGAAGAAATAGTTTAAACGCAATTAGATGTTTTCAACTATATATAAAATGTATTGCTGGTAATTTTGCTACAAATATGTATTTTTATATTTTTATAGTGTTTTGGTTTTGTTTGGAGTGTTCACTATTTGCCAATAACTGGAAACCTAACAAGTGCTTACCACTCAGAATCGAGATGAACTTATGAACAAGAGCAATTAAGATATAGTTTAACGCTCCTTAAAACCTCCCATCTCCCGATCAGAGGCCTTGCTGCTGGATGTAGTTTATAGGCATACCCAGCACTATCCATTTATGGCCTCAGCAGAACAAATTTCGAATCCAATGTCTATAGAATTCCAACAAGTTTATAAAAATAACGAATACACATAAAATAAAGAATATATATTTTTATTCTTTTTCTTTTATGTTCCGTATCCTTTGATCTCCAGGCGACCACGTCTCTCCATAACTCTTTATCTTTTATCGCTATAAGAAGTGTGTATTCCATTACTATACTTCCTAGTACATCTCTTGTTATCCATTTACACAAGCTTGTTAGGAGGATTACTCGCCGTTTCCATCTGTTCCTCTTGCCTTCAATATATCCTGAGACTGTCAAATTCCCCAAGCCTTTTTATTCATTATATGTGCTAGAAATGTCAACGCCTTCTTTCTATTGTAGAGAAGGACTCAGCTACTTCATACTCTTACCCACTACTATGGTAATGGACTTCTCCTAATTATACATATGGCAAGTAGTCTTATTAGAGTAGGATTTTGAGTAGTATTTGATTTACTCAAGTGTTTCTGTTCTGTTTACGAGTATTTAATAAACCTCTTCTTTTTTGTTTTCTATACCTAGGCTTCTGTTCATTTGATTCTCTCTTTCACTATCGCTTTCATGATTCTCGGTTATTTTGAAGAAAGAAAACACTTTCTAAATCTAAATATGTCTTGTTGTTTTTCGTCGCTCTCATGCTTTTTACATGGTACCCTTAGTATCTTTCAGTAGAGCCACAACTCTGTTGCCTATGTTGTAAGTGAACGGTTATATATATGAGAATTAATATTACATAGCAGTTCAGCACTATTTGGTTTGTATTTGATTCGTATTTTGCTATTCCATTTTTTTTTATCAAAGAAAATAACAAAGAAAGACGGATTTGTTCCAATGAATGCCACATTGGAATGTAAACAAAATTTTCCAATTAGAAATGTCTAGTTTGGTTCGAGAGACCAGCTTCTTTTAAAGCTCAATCTCACATCCTTTTCTTTGAATGAGAATCAACACACCCTTGGAATAGAACTATTTTTATTTTCTAACTGTATCACTTCAATATATTTTAAATTTTGAATTTATTCCTAGCATTCGAAACATAAATGACATAAAAGTGAAAGTTCGCTGTAAAGTAGATTTGTAGGTGTGTTGCCGAATGGCTAGAGCACTAGTGTTCTAAATATGAGACTCGGTTTCGAATCTCACCGTAGTCGATTAGTTATCTTCTTCATAATACCATCCTGGGGAAGACGATTCTAGTGTTTCTCACCGTTAGAAAGGTGTCTGGAACACACTAAGCCTTACGAGTGAAATTGGGTCGACAAAACTGTTCAGAATTAGTTAATGGTCGTGTTAGTACGTAGTCACAAGTTCTCTTTTAATAGGCAGATAAAAGCTTGCTTGATAATCTAGCTAGAGTAGCCTGGCATCCCGTAGGCAAGTATTCTGGCATCTCGTGGGGATGTATCCGCCTGAAAAATGCGCAAGGATTGAAAGATTGAGCGGTCATGTTGTCAGGATGAAGGTCAACAGGACCATTATGCAGTTTCTAAATGATCAAAAGAAAAAGACTGTGACATAATCCAAAATTAAGATTGCATCAAGAACGCATTTGAAAAGGCCAGCATCTTGCAAAATAATTAGGTAAATATAGTTCTAGAGCGTTCATCCTGGAGGATGAAATTGGTGCGCAATGGTAAGAAAGATTCAGAACAGTGTGTCTTGACGTTATTTTCCCCGAAAATGTTACCACATGTAGTGAATGTTGTCCTATCTGCCTAAGTAGGACAAGATCATTAAAGACGCCAAATAGAGAAATGACATTCATTACACTACTACAAAAGACGCCAAGCTTGCCACATCTGTGCAAGACAATGTAAGAGCAGGATTAAGAAGTCCCATCACCGCTGTACATATCGTCGTACCGTTTAGGTACGTCAATTTTAAGAAAAATCGACATACCAAAAGAAATTTTAAGAAAAATCGACGCTTAAAATCGACATACCGTTTTGGTACATCGATCTTAAGAAAATATTTTTTAATAAAGTAAATTGATATTAGGATCACCCTAAAAAAGGGTCAAAAGTTACCTCCCCTGGACCATTTCAAGTGAGTCCGTTCCCCAGCTAATAGGTTCATGCTGGGAGACAAGGAGAAGGAACTTGCGGTAGAGGCGAGCAAACATGGCAGTCAGAATTTTGCCACGCTCTCTATAAACACATCTTTGTTCAACATCCACAACTGTTCGCTGTACTCATGTTTCCACAATAATAAACTCCCTAGTTATTTCCAATACCCGGCGAGTATGTCATTTTTCCATTACCGTATTATTTTGTCAGGTTAAAAACATAACAGATATAAAAAATAATTCAATAAAACACTTATAATTACTTTTTTATGAAATAAATCGAAAAAGATAAAGCAAAATAAAGCTGTTTTTTGTGTTAATTACTTTTAATACAGTTAATCGCAACGTATTTTTTAACAAGGTAAATCGACATTCTCAAATATTTTTAAAAAAGTTATTTACAATTTACTTTATTAAAAATAATTAAGACAAATAAGAGGTTCATATTTTACATAATGCCTTATTTGAAAAAATATTCACTAAGGTTGCAATTCTTGGTAAATTACTTTTATTCGGTTATAAAAAGTTGTTTTTCTGGTGCTGAGTTGCCTCGGTTCCTGGATGTTCAGGTACTCAGTCGACGGTGTTTAGTCGACGGTGTTCAGTTGGCGATGATGGGCTGTCATTCATGCACCTTGACATTGCTAAATGTAACCGTAAATTCTTTGCTAACAGTTTCTTCTCTCGCACTTATCGCTTGCTGAATTTTCTTCTAGTCTCTTACTTTCCAGTCAAATTATATATTAAAAAATTTAAATGCAGTGTCAATAGTTATCTTTTTGTTTTTCTTAATTCCTGTTCTTTCTTTTCTTCTCTCCCTTTAATAATGTTTTCTCTTTTTTTCATATCCTTTTACACGCAGCTTCTTAATGGCTTTATTGCCTTGCCTGGGGTGAAATTATATATGTATATATATATATATATATATATATATATATATAGAGAGAGAGAGAGAGAGAGAGAGAGAGAGAGAAAGAGAGAAAGGGAGGATGCGATGAATAAATTGTCGTCTATATTACGCAAAAATGTTATTTTAACAGTTATATTTACTAAAATTACACAAAAATGTCTTGAGATGTTGAACAGTAAATTAATTTTAGCAACATCCCCATTGGCTTCAGCAATGGTCTCTACATAACTTCAGAATCTCTTGTAACTCTTCTCGACGGTTCCCTTGTTTAAGGACTATTTCTTCAAGGAACTTGATGTAGGTCTCCGTGTTGAGTCTGTGGCCCGGTGGGAAGATGAATGGAGGCATAACTCCGCCATCATTAATGATCACGTCAAACACTACGATGTTCACCGGATATTTGGTTTTCATCACTCTCGGTACATCTTTTGGGTACACAGCAAGTCAACGGCTGTTCTGTGTCTTCACCATCTTATCTTGGCAGAGATTTTTCTCGTCTGAGAAAAACTAAAGCATGTTCAGTTTTTGGTGATGTTTGAGTTTGTTCAAAACTTTGTAGCGCAGTCTTTCCTCTTGTGCTTCATGGGTGAGAATAAAAATTGGCCCTTTTTCATTTTGTATGAAAAATATCGAGTCTCTTTATGCACTACTTGCCTCATAAGAATCTCACATGCATGCGGGAAATTTAAAATATAAAATGGCGGCAGTTTACCCATCGGACACACTTTCTCTCTCTCTATGTATATATATATATATATATATATATATATATATATATAGAGAGAGAGAGAGAGAGAGAGAGAGAGAGAGAGAAAGTGACAAAGACAGAGATAGAGGAGAGAGAGAGAGAGAGAGAGAAAAGAAAATTCAACACATAAACGACTATAAAACCAGAATTTATTTCGGTAGTTTTAAACAATACAAGCTGCCTCCTCAGGCCCCAAAAATTAAATAGTTTAATTTAATTTTATAATTATATAATTTGATTTTATAATCATAGATATTTCTTCTTTAGGTTCCGCCTTAAATCTTAGACCTGTCTGTCTAAATATTTTAGGGAATTAAAAGACAGGGGTCTCTCTTCACAGATCGAATAGAAGATTATATGAAAATCACAAACACTTATTAGCTTTAGAAATAGATGTAACCAATGCTTATATGAAAACATAAAAATAATTAAATTTAGTGGAAATAACCAGCTTTTGAATCAACGGAATTAAATTATTTTTAAATGTCCTCACAAAATTAAATTTAAGGATGTTTTGTCTTGGAATATAGGAGGAGAAGAGAGAGAGAGAGAGAGAGAGAGAGAGAGAGAGAGAGAGAGAGAGAGTTGTGTCTCTTAAATTCTTCCTGTATTACACAGCATTCATTCCAAAATTGCGAACTTCTCACCGACATGGCTTCTTGTTGCGAATTACTTTCAACAAGTGTGCAGTTGAAGCTGTACAAGATTGTATCTGAATATCTTATTTTTAACAGCTATTGCATGAATGTCAGCAAAATAACTCATAAATTTTGCCGGCTCTGAATAGGTTTGCTTTTTGAAAACCAGATGTTGACAGCCATGAGTTTCATTTGTAAAATATTCTGGCTAAGTTTTTTCGTAAGTAACTAAATGTTTTAGAGTGAGCAGTATTTTTTAACAAAAACGATTCTAATCTTTGAATAACTTCTAAGGATAAATTATTTAGGTTCTGTTCATGGTGTCAGCCCACTTAGAAAAATTGACATGAAAAATAAGCAGTTCATATTAGGGATTTACTTAGTTTTGAATGTTTAATATGTTTTAGTAAGTTATCCACTGGTTCAAATATTACCGTGGGTATGAGCCTATTCTGGGCTGATTTAATTAATTACAATTGTTTATTATTATTATCGTCTTTACTATTGTTCTTATTGTAGATCAGCTGACACCCGTCTAGCGTTCTCAAATATGGAATAGTTTGTGGACCGAAATAGCTATATCATTAAAGATTAATAGCAATCAAAGGATGTGCGTTGTGGAGCATTGGATATCGGCTTGGAACGAGTTCGAATTCCAGCCGAATTCATTGCATTCACTTACGCCCAAATACCCTTGGGAAAGGTATTAATCCGTCTATTCCTTCCAGTTACGGGTTAAATAGCAGGACAGACTGGGTTCTATAGCCTAGTCCACCACAGAAAGCAATGGCAACCTACTACGGGATAATCTTCTGCCTAGTCAGTCATGTTTATTTCGAGACATTATCGCCCAAGCGCGTATCACGTATTGCATTTAACTGACTGAATAGCAATCAAAAGTTTTGACAGTCTGACGGAATCGATTGCGTGCGTCAGTCGTTCACTTTTTAGGCGGAGGGGAACCCGGACGAGGCGAAGCCGAAGGATAGCGTCGCGTCTAGAGGAAAGCAGACAAGAATTTTTATCCGAGCTTACAGGCTCGGTTTTATCCACGTTAATTGGCTTTGTGCCGCATCTACCTCGGGCTTCTGCCCACGTGGCGAAGTCGTAAATAATTGAGAGTGTCATTGACGGTTATTATCGGACTGTGCTCTCAGCGACTCTAACAACATAACCTCTCCTATCTTTCTACTTATTGTTGTTCTGTTTTATCTGTGCTTGTCTTGTTTGTACTTAATATCCATTAGCACGGATATTGTGCTCTAGATACTTCAGCAACATCATCTGATGTTGTAGTGCCACCTCAGCGATGCAACAAGCTGGACCTCAGCGATAAAACAATGAAGGCACAATGAATTGCTCTCCTGGACATTAGCAATAGCCATATTGATGGAAGACAAAACAGTTCTTTAGCGGTTAAAAAATAGATATATAAAATCTGACAAATTCAGTAATAACCATTGCAGTCTATAAAGCCATATTGCTTATCAGAAAGAAGGTCGTGCAAATTATATCATATAGCTGGATAAATAAATATTTTAGTATTCTACATGTAACCTTGATATTCTATAGCCTTCATAAGTCTTTTATTCATTGATTTCATAACTTTTTTACTCTTTTAACTTTAACATTAATTGCAGCAGTTTTCAGTGCTTCCCGACATATTTGTTTGAAAATTGTTTTCTTTTATATATCTTTTATAATGATAGACCACAAGCTTTTTTACTGGACTTATATTTGGAAAGGTTGAGTATAATTCTATCAAGTTGGTGCCTTTGAACACTTTTTTGGCAAAACTTTACAGAATGTGACGGGGCATTTATCTTGTCCTAGATGCACTGCTACGGCCTCAGTATATGCAGTTCCTAGACGATATTTTCTAGTACAAGAGTAGTGTTCATGATATTTAACATATAAATATATTTGTACTTATTAATGAGTATATTTATTTATTTTCGTCTATCGGCCTGAATATTCAAGAAATCTTATTAAAGAAAATATGCGCTTTCCGGCATATTTTTCTTTAATAAGATTTCTTGAATATTCAGGCCGGTGGACAAACATAAATAAATATACTTTTTAATAACGGAGCGCCTGCTCAAAGATGAATATCGATTAACAATAAATATACGTATCTGCAAATTTTTAGCAATAACATTTTTAATACTAGTTTTAATTTTAAAATAAGGGTTGGATAATATCTAACTTAGGGTAGCATTGCAATAAAAATCGAAAAAAGGGTTACTGGTCAGAAATTAATTCAAGCTCTTATGACCGAATATGGTTATTATATGTAAAGAAACCGTAAATGATTTAGTATTTTATCAAAAACAAAATAAAAATTGTCATTGATCAGAAATTATGGAAAGCATTACTGAGAGGCAGAATAGGGCTATAATAAGAAAAAATTATTATTCCTCCCTAAAGTTTGTTGCTTTACAAGTGGGAATAGATAGCACATTTTAAGGAATTTTTTCTTTAGTTTATGTGCGATCTTTAAAACTCAACATATGTTCGCACTCAGATGACCATGTGACACAGAGAAGTTAAGCCATATCAAGCTTCGCAAACCTTCCTCTAACTCATAAAACACAAACAAAAAAATATACATAAGTAGAATAACTAATAAAAAATCTAAAATAATGAAAAACATAAAATACCCTTCCTCAAAATATAATACTTAAATGCTGGTACGCCGTATTGACAACCAGGGCATAATAAGGGCAAGAAGTAATATTGGGAACCACCTCCGTCTTAGTTAAACCACTCAAAGCTGGACGGGGTTAAGGTTACCTGCTGCGCATGCTCATAAGTGATGGTCAAACATAAAACATTCTTAGATTAAGTTTCTTTTCCTATTGAATTTATCGCGGAAGACATTCGAATTTCAAACTACATTTCATATAAAGATGCATTCATATTTTATATACGAGGATGGAGAAATAGGTTCATTACTTGACACGTAGTTATGAACTGAATTCTGATCTGAAAGTTTCATTGTATAATTTTCGTTTGATGTGTGTGCTATTCTCCACTGATTTAATTGAAGGAAAGAGATTTCCCTGAAAGATAAACATTCGTGTAAAATAAATGCAATTTTTCTTTTCATCATGTGGTAAAGATTTATATACCTATGTATGAAGACATTTTCTTTCTTTACATATACTTGTGTATATGTGGTTGGAGTTTGTGAAAAAGTTAAAGTACAGCACCTGGTAGGGGATCTAATGCCTGAGAGAATGACTTGACCATGTACTCTCTTCTATGTCAACCATCGAGGCGAGGTACCGACCAATTTTTTTGTCCAGAATATTCGCGGGATGTGCGTTGTGGTGCATTGGATATCGGCTCGGAACGAGAAATCGGGGAGCCGAGTTCGAATTCCAGCCGAATTCATTGCATTCACTTACGCCCAAATACCCTTGGGAAAGTTATTAATCCGTCTATTCCTTCCAGTTATGGGTTAAATAACAGGACAGATTGGGTTCTATAGCCTTGGTCGGCAACCAGTCTACCGCAGAAAGCAATGGCAACCTACTGTGGGATAATCTTCTGCCCAGTCAGTCATGTCTCTTTCGAGACATGATCGCTCAAGCGTGTATCACGTATGGCACGTAACTGACTGACTCGCGTAATTTCTTTCTACATATATAGTCTTCGATTCTCTCTCTCTCTCTCTCTCTCTCTCTCTCTCTATATATATATATATATATATATATTATTGTAAATAATTCATAATGTTAGTTTGCCGTGTAAATCTTTTAGTGGCGATCTAACGATTTTTATTATGTTCCTAATATGTATGATATATATACGTGTGTGTGTGTGTGTGTGGGTGTGTGGGTGTGTGTTTATTTATGATTCAACAGTAGCTTCCCCTGCCAAGAGGGAGGCAGGTTTGAATCTTGCATGGTTGAATCTTGCGAAAGATCATAATTTTTTCTTTAATAAGATTTTTGAACATTCAGGCCAATAAATATACTGTTTAATAAATAAACGTAGCGTCTATTCAAATACGAGTATCTTTTAAAAATAACGGTTAAAGTGATAAAAAATGTCAGATAAATAAAAATCCATTGCTTTCTTTACAAAAATTGCTTTGTTTACGCTTGGATACGATACTGTGAAAATATGACAAATGTCGGGACATCTAAATACATAGAGAAATAGAATCTTGTTGAACTGTGATGCTCTTCGTAGCCGATTAGTAAAGTACAGCGGATCAAACGGTCGTTTTTCTTACAATGGGGCCTGCAGTGACGATTTAATTCCTGCCGGAGAGCTCATTTCCTTAATGAAAATTTCTCGAATACGTAGGCCGACAGAAGTAATATATTCTGTTTAAATTAAAACAATAATGAGGCGTGTATTTCAAAAATGAGTATCCAACATAATGATGTTTGAAGTAATATATATATATTACTTCAAACACACACATACACATACACGCGTATCTAAACTTATTTATAAATGGAACTTTGTGTGTGTCTGTGTGTTTGTGTGTCCGTTACTTATAGACTCTGAAATGGCTGAACCGATTTTCTTGAAAATTTACACAGTTGTACTATAAGCGTCTGCGACTGTTCTTAGCTAGGTTTTGTGTCGAGGTACCCCCGATAAATATCGAACATCGATAATCGAAAAAATCGGCTTATAGAAGGAGTTGTCCGATTTTAATCAAATTTGATAGATTCATAGACAAAGACATAAGAAACGATATTCAGAAATTTCAAGGTTGCAGTTCTATCCTTGGATGACTTATTTGACTCCGGTATTGGAAATCGATACCCCGATATTCTACCGGATTTGATCAAAATCAGTTTTTCAGCCCTTTTATTTTAGTTTTTGCATCGGGTTTGGCGCTCTAAGTAGGCATAATTGTAGTTCTTAGTCTCAGCCATAATACCATTTACTCAGAGGATTTATTTGCCTTCAAAATTCAGTTTACGACAAAAAGAACTTATTTGATATCGATGCTAGGAAATAAAAATTTGACTTACATCTATTCATTTTTCTTTCAGTCTACGGTTTCGCTTTAATTGGAAACAACTATTGCTTTTTTGGTCTTTCGTGCCAACATCCAAAGAGTCTGAACTCCAGGACCATGGATTAGTTTTAAAGCTTTCATTACACCCGAGCAACGCCAGACTATAATGCTAGTATTATATATATATATATATATATATATATATATATATATATATATACACCGGTGCGATGGTTAAATTGTCCCCATTTTATATTTTTAATTTCGTGCATTCATGTTGTTTGTGTTTGGTTTTGTCGAATGTAGAGTATAGTCGGGTCACTTGGGCAGCGTCTGTGAGAAAAAGACCACCATGATTCAATTCAATACGACAGAAATTTGGAAACGGCACGCAGAATTGCTTTGAATCTAGGTCGGAAGATCGAATACGAACATTTCCGAGTGTTTGAGTGTCAATCTGAGGACAGTGTAGAAGATTCGGAAAGAGTTGGATGAGTCTAGCGATGCTTACGAAGGTACGACCGGTCGGAAAATTTATTCTAATCGTTCTGTCAAGGAAAGAGCTTCCGAATTTGTTGTCTCAAACTCAAAACGAAAATCTACATCAAGTGCTTTGAGTAAGTAGTGCTAACCTGGATCAACAGGTTAGCTGCTGGAAGAATCTATGCCTGGCGACAGGACTCTGCACTTTGCCACACAAGCTGGAGACGCCAGTCATGGCTGTCAGACAATTTCTGTTTGCACATCGCCCCTTACATCTGGTCACCTAACTCGCGAGACTGCAGCTCCCTTGATCATTATATGTGGGGCATAGTTGAGCGAGAGATTAAAAACTTTTATGTAATTTTGGTTATTATATCTGTTTTCCTTGTTGATCGAGCACTGTATTGTATAGGCAACTTTGGCTTATTTGTTATATATATATATATATATATATATATATATATATATATATATATAGTGTATGTGCATTTAAGTAGCTAATGTTCTTTATGATAAATGTTATTAAACACAACAGACATTTTTGAATAAATTTTATTAATCGACTTTTACCAAATTACGAATAATCCTTTTGAGATTAAAAAGAAATTCAATCAGAAATTGTTTAAAGTTATTTTCGCAACAAATATAATCCAAGCTTTCAACTTCCTTAAGTTATAATCAGGATTGATGGAGACAAATAGTGAATTTGGAAATTTGAAAAAAGTCGATCAACAGAATGAAATGACACAAAATGTCTGTTATCTTTAAACATTTGCTTTAATATATTAAAACCTTAAATAAGTTCTCTCTGATTTTTCGTGAAAATTAATGTTTTATTTACAAAGATTAGTAAGAAACATGTCACAGAAAGTATTGTCCATCGCCAGCCACTACTTTTTCTCATCTTTCTGGCAGCATTTGAATTCCACGTCGGAAAGTTTTAGTTAGTTAGTCTTTTGAGGCTAACCATGAGTCGTCCCATTTTATGGCGTCTTCAAAAGAATTAAAGTGCTACTCAGACAGGACATGTGCCATCAATCAGAACAAGTGATAATCGGACAATGTCTGGTGAATATAATGTGTAGGGTAGGACTTCCCATTTAAGCGTTTCCAAGTAGGTTTTCCCCCGTTTTGCAACATGAGGCCTGGCGTTGTCATGTTGCAAAATCACTTTGTCGTGACGCTGCTTGTATAGCAGCGGTTGTTTCTTCAATACTCGGCTCAGATGCATCAATTGTAATCGATAGCGATCTGCGGTGATGGTTTCAGTCGGTTTGAGCAGCTCATAATAAACTAGACCGAGCTGATCGAACCAAATGCAGAGAAGAAACTTCGAACCATGGATATTCGGCTTTGCCGTCGATGTTCATGCATGGCTAGGTTTTCCATACGATCTTCTACACTTAGGATTATCGCGGTGTATTCACTTTTCATCGCCGGTCATGGTACGATGCCAAAAACCTTTCTTTTTCAACTCGTACGGCTCCCATTGTCATTGCTTTTGAATCATTCCTAATGCTTTCAAATATTTCGAAGCTGTTATGCGATCAATTTCTAACGATCCTGCAAGTTCAGCTTGCGCTTGACATGAATCTCCTTGAAGTAATGCCTCCAATTCTTTGTCTTCAAACACTTTCGGTACGCCAGAACCTTCTTTCTTGTCAACATCAAAGTCATTATTATTAAAGCTTTTAACCCTCTAGGGCCATTCGTATCATATTTGATACAGTATTTCCCTATAAGGAAACATTTGGTATTCATTGACTGAGCAGTCAGTACTGCTTTCATTTGAAATTTATAAAATATTTCTCTTAAAAAATTTTTCAGGAAAATATTTCTTTCAAGGCTTGTTTTCATACTGTATCAAATATGATACGAATGGCCCTAGAGGGTTAAGCCAATCTCTAAATGTTGTTTCTGACAGAGTATGGTCCTCGTAAGTCTCAACAACAATTCTTTTTTTTTTTAATCGTATCATCTCCAGAAAGGCGGTAATGCCACTGATGTGCAGGGGGCTACATAAGTGTAAGAAGATTAATTAGAAGAGAGTGAAGAGGAAGATGAACCAGTTAGAAAGGAGCAAGAAAAGGATGGGAATACAGGTGTGATGACAGTTGCAAAGGTGGAGAGAAAGGAACGGATATACGGGGTGGTGAAAGAACTAGAGTCAAGTGGTTAATAGATGAGTATTGACATTGCATTCAAATTCCTGTAGGTTGTAGCCGTCAGGAAAGCAAGAATATGGAAGCAAGTTTCACAGGCGGGAAGTGCGAGAGAACTGCGTGCTTCAGCTGCAGTTTCCTTTTGAATAAAGTAGAGCAATACAATTCCCCGCAAATACAATTTCTTTGGAACGAATTCTGACATGTTTAACGTCATGAAAACAAAGATGTTTACACTTCATGGGTATGGGTCGTTTAAAGATTTACATATTCTAGCTTTTTTTAAAAAATTCCATTTTATTGTGGAAGTTTTATTGGTTTATTTTAGATACCAAATCTATTTCGATAGGGAAGTTCTATTTCGGTACTTCTTATTAAATGAAGAAATGTGTTGATAAAACCTTTTTTCAGCGGACTTTTAGTACTATCAATATAAATCTTTATATTACTAGGGTTTTCAATAGAAGAGAAAGTACATTGCTAAACAATAGATTCTGTAAGGCACCTGTTTTCCAAAGGACACTCTATAGGGTTTCTAGAATTACATTTATTATTGTCTAAATTATTGATTTCAGTTTTTGGATGATTCTTATTTTCAATTAGGTTTAAATTTTTATTTAAGACTTTATTATGATGATTTTTTTATATTTTTTCCAGATTATTCGTACAACTATAATTTAATTTTAGAGTATTTTATTGAAAATCTTGCTTAATGAATTATTATTCGGAAAATGTTTCTCAATCAAAGAGAGACGTTTTATGCCTAATTTACTACTATCCATTTTAAACGACCCATGATCCTTTTGTCTATATGAAAAACTATATATTATTGATTTTCTTAATAAAAATCTATTAAATAAACGTGAAGAAATAAATGTCATATGTAAACATTGTAAAATGTTTACTTTAGAATATGGTTAAAAATTTTTCATAAAAAAATATAGATTAATTTATATATATCCGATAATCCCTTTTGCATTATGATATAACATTAATTAAATAAATTAAAATTTATATAAGTTAAAAGAGTATATGAAAAATTGAGGAAAAAATGCACTCTGAACCGAAATAAAAATACTTTAATCTTTAATCCCTTGAAGTCAGATCAAAAATAAAAATCTTTTCTTTCTTTCTTTTTTGTTTTTAAAAGAAATCCTGAGGCACAGAGAAAACTAAGACAATAACCTCGTAACACTAATGGATACATCACACCAAAAAAGAGCAGACTAGACTGTAGCTCAATGAGCTGACACTTTAACGTTAAGCTCGAAACAAGAAACACTGTATTCTCTAAACATATAATCTATATTTTCACATTTAAAAGGTGAACCTCATTCTGATTAGTTAAATTAAACACACACACACACACATAAAATCTAATTATTTCTGTCTTCCCCTTCCATATTAACTCTTTAAATAACAAGCGAATTGTTTTCTATATTCAAATGTAAATCATTTTCACAACAATGAATCAAAATTGCCTGATGATGGGATAAAATCTCGAAACAGAAATTTCCGTGTCGCAATGTAAATTAAATTCATTTTAAATAATAAACAAATTTAATTACAATTATATTATGCTCTACGTTATATGTTGCATTGAGCACTTCAAAAAAAAAAAAATGCCGGGAGGAACCGGCATTTTAACACTGTTGGTTCTTTTTACCTATATATATATATATATATATATATATATATATATATATATATATTGATTTGATCTTATAAGATTGATTCCGTTAATAAAACTTTTTGTCTGAATAAGTTTCTTCTTGGAATAAAATGCGTCACAACAGTTTTCCGTTTTATAATTCAACTACTCACTATAATTCTGAAACGCACTCACAAATTCTTTCATTCACACACATACACACACGCACATACACACACGCACATACACACACACACACACACACATATATATATATATATATACTTATTTATATATGTGTGTATGTGTGTATATATCTGTATGTGTATTGGTGCCTGGAGTCTGACGATTTTGGGCGCAGACAATGTAATTGGCATGATGAGTTCAGATTTCGAGTGAGGTTGTGGCAGTCAGTTCACACTAATGCCTTTATGAAAAACATATATCCATTTCTTCTTTCCCTAGCTATAGCTTAAATGGCAGGGCAGATTGGGCTCTTTGGTTTTGGGTGGGGAGCCAGTTAAGAAGAAAAATTAAATGTACCCCCTCCTCCTGCTGCCAACACTTTATGTGCTAGCTTTACTCTCCATGTTTGACAGACATATGGAAAGCATAGGTCCTGTAGTGCGCTGAAAAATGATTAAAATCAATCAATAATAGTAAGAATTCATTTAAACACGTTTTTACTGAATTTTACCGACAAGCCCTATCGATTCAATAATTTTATTATATTTAGTCGACGGATATGGAGCAAAACATCCAGGATGTGACTTTTTAAAATTTTAAATATCTTTTTGTAATATTTTGACAATTGGCTTTTACTACCAAGAATGAACACCACAGAAAAAAAAGGGATTCTTTTTGTAGTGGTATTTTTAGAAATATTATATTTTTAATTTCTTTAGAACGTCATATTCTTAATTTCTTTGGAAATCTTATACTTTAAACTTAAATTTTTTCAGAAAATTATACTTTGAATTTCTTCAGAAACGTTAAAATATTATTTTAGAAAGGTTATATTTTAATTTTCTTTCAAATATTTTACTTTACTTTCTTAAGATATGTTAACTTATAATCTCTTTAGAAACGTTATTCTTCTAATTTCTTTATTATTATACCTTAATTTCTTCACAAATATCATGCTTTAATTTCTTCACAAATATCATGCTTTAATTTCTTCACAAATATCATGCTTTAATTTCTTCACAAATATCATGCTTTAATTTCTTCACAAATATCATGCTTTAATTTCTTCACAAATATCATGCTTTAATTTCTTCACAAATATCATGCTTTAATTTCTTCACAAATATCATGCTTTAATTTCTTTATAAATGTCATACATTAATTTCTTAAGAAATGTTATAGTTTAATTACTTTAGAAATATTATACTTTAATTTCTTTATAACCGTTATACTTTTAATTTCTGCAGAAACGTTATACTTACAATTTATTTACATACGTTATGATTTAATTTCTTTAGAAGCGTTATACTTTTGATTTCTTCGGAAATGTTATAGTTCTGATTTTTTTTTTAATCGTATCACCCCGAGCAAGGCGGTAACGCCACTGATGTGCAAGGGGCTACGTAATAGTGAGAAGATTGGAAAAGGGAAAGCCGGAAACCACATCCTAAACAGGGAACAAGGGATGAGTCTCTTAACCTGTTCAATAGACGTGGGTGGAGTGTGAACCGGGCGATAGATAGATTTATCTACTCCAATTGAAAAAAAAAACAAAACAAAAAAACAAAAACAAAAAACAAAAACAAAAACAAAGTGAGAAGATTGGAAAATGAAAAGAGAAAGCCGGAAACCACATCCTAAACAGGGAACAAGGGATGAGCCTCTTAACCTGTTCAACAGACGAGGGTGGCGTGTGAACCGGGCGATAGATAAATCTATCTACTCCAATTGAAAAAAAAAGCAAAGTGAGAAGATTGGAAAAGAGAAAGCCGGAAACCACATTCTAAACAGGGAACAAGGGATGAGTCTCTTAACCTTTTCAATAGACGTGGGTGGAGTGTGAACCGGGCGATAGATAGATCTATCTACTCTAATTGAAAAAAAAAAAAAGAAAGTGAGAAGATTGGAAAAGAGAAAGCCGGAAATCACATCCTAAACAGGGAACAAGGGATGAGCCTCTTAACCTGTTCAATAGACGAGGGTGGATTGTGAACCGGGCGATAGATAGATCTATCTACTCCAATTGATTTATTCGGGAATGCTATACTTTTAGTTTCTTCAGAAACTTTGTTCTTTAATTTCTTCATAAAAGTTACATTTTAACTTCTCAAGAAGTGTTATCCCTTATTTTCTTCATGCATGTTATACCTTATTTTCTTCATGCATGTTATGAGTTAGTTTCTTAAGAATTTTTTTATTATAATTACTTTAGAGAGGTTACACTTCTTTAGAAACGTTATATTTTTAACTATTTTGAAATGTTATACTTACATTTCTTAATCGTTATATTTTTAATTTATTGAAATTTTATATTTTAATTTCGCTAATAATTTTATAATTTTTATTTCTTTAGAAACGTTATTCTATTTATTTCTTCGGTAGCGTCATACTTGTAATTTATTCAGAAACGTTATACTTTTAATTTCTTTAGAAACTTTATTCTTTAATTTCTTTAGAAATGTTATAGTTTTTATTTCTTTATAAATATTATAATTTTAATTTCGTTAGAAATATTATAATTTAATTTATTTAGAAACGTTTTACTTTTAATTTCTTTAGAAATGTCATAGCTTAATTTCTTTATAAACATTATTTTTTTAATTTCTTAGGAAACGTCATACATTTCATTTCTTCGGAAACTTTATACTTATAATTTCTTTATAAAAATGATATTTTAATTTCTCAAGAAGCGTTATACTTTTAATTTTATTTCAGAAAAATATATTTTAATTAATTCAAAAACATTATTCTTTTTATTTCTTTAATAAAAATGTATACTTTAATTTCTTTAGAAAAGTTGTACTTTTAATTACTTTTGAAACGTTAATATTTACTTTATTTAGGAAATGTTTTGTTTAGATTTAATTTTATAATTAATCTTTATATATTAATTTTCTTCAACAGAGTGAAAATTTAATTTCTTTAGACACGTAATACTTTTAATTTCTTCAAAAACATTATAATTTTAGATCATTTAGAAAGGTTATTCTTTTAATTTTAATATAAGTGCTATATTTTCAATTTACTTACAAGAGTATCAAATGCAAACGGGGTCATGTGCAAAAAGGTGTGTATGTGTATATAAGATATAAATTTTACATTTATTTTTACCCTATTGATATCCACTGTAACATCCGTTATTAATTTTCAAAATCTAAATCAAAATCGTGAATTAACTATAGGCTGCCAAAAACCATTTCTTATTAATTACACATGTATAAAAAATTCTGAGATTTTTGTTTTAATTTTCAAAATTTTTGAGCGATCGACACATTTGTATACAAAAGCTATTTCTCGGCTTTAAAAATCTTGCAGGAATAAAATATTAATCTGTGACACATTATTTTTTTAAAATGAGCAAATTTAATGTTAAATTAATCTGATTTACACAAATATTACTTATCTATACCATGAAATTTAGAATAAAACTATTTCTTAAACAGAGTTGAACTTTCTGACCCTTCCCGTATTTGAAATGTGATGACAGCTCGACAGATGCGAGATAAATGTATGGCAATCACAAGTGACATAATTTTACAATTTTTTCCTGTAAGGGGAAGAAACTGTGAAACACGTAACCTTTTAATGTACACATAAAAATTACCATACACAAAATTTTAAAAAAATTAAAAATTACTTTAAAAATACGATGGCTAGATGATTTATATTAAACTTTTCAATTTCCGATTAGTAAATACAGTCTTCACTCAATAAACTACCAGCCTAACGTCCTTGAAATATTTTAAAAATATTTTTGAAACTTTATAAATAATTATAATTAAAAAAATGAAAACAATTCTTTTAAAATTTCATTATTAATTGATTTTTCTTCAGACTATAATGTCCTTAATTTATATTATTTATTAAAGCAATTAAAAGCTTATCTAATGAAATAATATCATTGCTTTATTGCATTTTTTATTTTACTATTTTCGATAGAAGGGGCTAAATGGTTAAAAAAATCTTAGATGATTTACGTTCTCCAATGGGTGTTGCGTTTAACTAATAAAACCAATTTTACCTACAGAATTTGATTCCTTGAAATTTCATGAATTTACATTAAGGGGGTAATAGATGTGAAAAATATTTTTACGAAGATGTTTAAAAAATAATAATTGAAAAATAATTTCATTTATTTGTTAATAAGTCCTGAAAGTTTCATTAAAATCTGATAATTATTTAATTTTTGAAAGAATTTCCAAATTAATCCGAAAAAATACAACCCCCCCCCCAAAAAAAACTGAGTTATGTAATAATGTTTTCTATTGTAAACTCTCGTAACAATTTGGCTCCCCGCTAACGAAAAAACAAGATTTTTACCAATATTTCGAACGTGCTTGAAAAGATTAAAAGTTTAAAAAAATAAAAAAATAAAATATAATTAAAAAATAACGTAAACATTTTCATGGAAAAAGTTCGTTTTTATTAAGTTTGCGACCCTTTTACTTCATACTATGGTGTTTTTCAGCGATTTAGTGGGGGGTACCTACTGTATTGTATGTTTATACAAAGCCGTTGTTAATTATATCAATGATTCATTAATACTCGCTCATCACCAAGATGGAATAAAGGACATTAATGGGTTTTAGTTCGTTTAGTTAAGCTTGTAAATGAAATAAATGTAACCGGTTTCATAATAATTTAGATAAAAATGATATGTAAAGTGTTTCTATATTGTTGGTTTGAACTTCAAGTCCTTGTCAACTGAATTCTTTACAGTTAATAGATCTAATTGTTGCTTTACGATTAATATTTGAGGATTATTTTTATTTATACTTTGGATACACTTTACGATAGGCACGTGGTTGAATAGAATGTTAGGTTTCTGATCACGAGACCCGGATGTCACCATAATCACGTTATTTGCCTGATAGTCAGGCAACGTAACATAAGAGTAAGCCGTAAGGAGATCATGATAATATCATTATATCAGCTACCGAGCAATATTTTACTTGTGGCCGAGTTGTTAGAACGTTCACTTTCTGACCATGAGGTTCGTGTGGTTAATTTGTCAGGAAGGTAACTTCTTGGTGTCATCGGTCTGAAGGATTGACGCAAGTATTGTGAGTTAAATTGGATATTGCAAGTCATAGTTTGAGCGTCCTTGTTCAAACTGTTGTTTACGCTAGATAACGCGCTCTATCCCAGAAACTGTAACTAAGGTCAGTTCAGTATCATCTCACCCTTTTTACACCCAATAAGGGCAGTAACTTTTTGTTACTGTTTCCGTAACAAACCGTTTTTTATGGGGCAGGGTTGTTAGCACTGCGCTCAACCCCCAAACCTGGAGGATCGGTGGACCATTCTTGGTCCTTACGTTTACAGCACCTGGTATTCCCTAACGGTCACCTATCTAAGTACTGACCAGGCTCGATGTTGCTTAACTTCGGTGATCGGACGAGAACCGGTGTATTCCACACGATATAGCCGTAGACTCAGTTCGTTATAGTTATAGTTTAAATCAAGTGTTGAACAGATGAGCAGGCTTCTGCAACGGGGATTAGCTGGCCGCCCTAGTAGACAGACATTCTTAGATACGAGTGGCCAGCCATACTGTAGCGCTGTTTTGTAAATGGGATCTGAACCGTGCAGTAGTTTCAAGTAGGGCCTCTGGATGTCATGAGGATGTGTGCGCTTTCTGGTGATTAATCCCGATAGGTTTTTACATATACAACATGGGGGGGGTGTTGCTGCTTTAACACTCCATATGAAAATGCGACCATAGTTATCTGATCTATTTCTTACAGCTCAATGCAGGAAAACTGGCTTGTAACATTCAATATCTTCAAAATGAAACTAATAATATTTCATCATCACCGAGCTGAACCTGAATTTTCTCCAGTCATGATGAGCAGTTGTACTATTAATGAGACCCCTTGCCTAGAACGTCTAAGCTCAAGAGTATTTTGTATATACGATCCATCTCTTAAGATGCTGGGAAAATAATCAGTTCTTTGTAGTACTCAAGAAACTATCTGACTTCTGCTATACTTCAGCGCTACTTGTCAAATTAAAAATGGAGTACTGTTGCACTGTCTGTGCTGGAGCTACCCAATTCTCATTTTCCAGCTTTGATAGAGTTCAAAAGTACTCAGCCGTGTGGGTGATAAATTATTTTTCACCCAACAACCTCTTTTTAGTCTCCCAATATTCTATTGCTATTTTAACACCAGATGTCTAGGCGAGCTACATTCCTTGCTTCCACTAATCCAGATTTTCGCAGTTCTGACCTGCCACGCCACGTACATCAGGTCTAATCATCCTCATTCCCTTAGTATTCCATTGGTAAGGACGAAGTTCTAGTCAAACAACTTTTTTTGTAGCTGACACTTTGTGGAACAGAAATTACTCGCCTCTAGCTATTCTATCGCTATTTTCATGGCAGATGTCCAGGCGATCTACATTTATTGCTTCCATCAGTCCAGACCTTCACAGTTAGGGAACACCATGCTACATACACAGGGTCGGCTTGCTACATACACAGGGTCGGCTCATCCTCATTTCCTTATTGGTAAGGAGAAAGCTCTATTCAGTCATATTCTTCCCAAGAACTGCTGCATTGTCAATAAAATTCCTGATGCTTCACCGATCATTACAAGTTTAACCTCTTCAAGTCTAGCGTCAACCGTTATCTATTCTACATATCCTCATAATATGTACTTCATATTTCTTATTCTCATGCCCTTGCTTAATTCAGTGAGCATCTACCTTGAGTGGCTTTTGTGCATTGCATTGAACAGACAATATTTTAAAATGGTCGAGTTATCAAGGAGGTGACTTGATATTAATCTGGAGAGACGATCTCAGCGGGCGGCACCGTTAACTGAAGCATTCTGCGTTAAATTAGCTTCGGAATCCATCGACGGTTGTACTAGTACAAAGTCACAAGTCATCATGACGGGTTTTTTGAAATTACAGCCAGGGTTTAAACTGATGATCACGCCAGGTTATGCTCTTTCTTCTAGAATATTTAAGCTTCTCTGAGCATATTTGAATTAGAAAATACAAGGATGGTTGTGACGGTGTTTAATAAACACAAATGTGCCTGAGCAGGCGTCTGCAACAGAGATTAGCTAGTTTCTCTGGAAGGCAGGTTAAATGGAAAGGGGCAGCCAACCATTATTACCTAATATTACTAGACTTTATCCTTTTTATATTTCATTTTATATACTTTATACATTGTATACATTTTATGTAAGTACCTTCAAAACTTCGTTAAAAATGCAGCAGAATAAAAAAAATCTTTACCATCAAAATCTTTGTACCCTCATTAAAAAAAAATTTGTTTTATATTAATTTTTTTATTATTATTATACTTTTTAGAGTCCTCTGAATTTTCGTTACATTTTTTTTTGTCCAAGCGGACTAAAATTTTACGAGAAATTTGAGCAGCTTTTTACGTTTCAAAACACATGAAAATTCTTTAAAAAATCAGATAATGCTTAGATCATTTCATAAAACTTTCATAAATTATTAAAAAATGAATAAAATTACTTTTCGAAATGTTTGCTTTTAAAAAACTTTTGTAAAATGTCTTTTTTAGATAACATACTTTTCTTATTTGTTATAATAAAAAGTCCTTTGGGAATTTAAATATTGGAATTTATTTAATCAAAAAGAACTCCTAATTACAGAAAATAAAAATCTGAACTTTAAAAAAAGAGCACCTATCAAATTAAATATTAAATTGCTTTGATTTTTTCTTATTTTTTAAAAACACGTCATAAAAACATCTTTTCATTATTAAAATAATATTGTAATGTTCTCTTCTAAACTGAAAGTAAATAATATTTGTTTTAATTGGAATTAATTAAACTTTAAATCAATTAATTTTTCTGGAATAACGTTCCAGAAAAGTATCTTTTGTTTATAATTTTTTAAAGTGAGTTTTTCTGTGTTAACAAATCTGCCAATGTCAAGAAAATCCCCTTTTAAAAATGTATTTTAAACTTGAGCTATTGCTATTTTTGGGAGGTACCTACAAGTATTATTGACATGACTAGCATTGTTCAAACTACTGATCACGCCGGATTATGAGCTCTCTCCCATAAACATTAAGGCCTGCTTAGCATCGGTGAGTTATAAATTACAGGTACACTCTCCGGATGTTGAAGAAACACAAATGTACCCGAGCAGGCATCTGTAACAGGGTTTAACTTGCTTACTCAGCAGGCAGGCTATTCGAAGACGAGTAACCAGCCATGATTACTTACCTTTGCTATATATATATATATATATATATATATATATATATATATATATGAGTGAATAAGGAACGAAAAAACTTTTACAACGTCCAAAACATTAATTTAAAATAGCGCTCGATATATAATATAGAGCTGTGAATATTTATTATAAATTATATTTTAGAACATGTAGACATTTTTTTTATCCACTACAAATTGTACATTTTGTTTCGACATTGAAATTACAATGTCTCATCAGGTGGTGTGGAAAGGAATGGAAGGACTCTTTCTTATATTTGGCGAGTTGTATGTGGGATGTTATTGGGAATTATCGATAAGGGAATAAGTCTTCTAAATTGTCCGATAGAATTTTGAAGAAAGTGGGGTGGGTAGGGAATATAGTTGATTAATGGGAGTGTCGGGAATTTAGTAGACAGATTTAACATTAGAAGCTGGAGTGTAGGTTTTATGGCCTCTGACTAGACTTTATTCTTTGGGTTTATTAGAAGAGGAGAGTATGGAAGTGTAAAGGGTGGGGAGGAATGGGATTAGACCTATCTTTAATGTTTGCTTGTAGAACTATAGAATATGTTTACTTGTACAAATAGAGAATACAAATTAGCTAGCAGACATATGTACGACTATAGAATATTATGTTTATTTGTACAATTATAAAATATATATATATATATATATATATATATATATATATATATATATACACACACGAAAGATTTACTAACTTCATTACGGCATGGATTAACTCCGACATATTTTTCATTTATTTGTTTAAAAATTATTTTTAATGGATAGTCGTATCTGAGTAGATACTCTGCTTTTTATAATTTTATAGTATATTTATTTATATCTACTGTCATGAATAATCGAGAAATCTTGTTAAGAAAATGTGCGTCCTCCGGCAGAATTCGAACCTGCGCCCCCTAAGAAAAATCGTCAATTGATCTGACGTATCTTAGACGGATCGACCATGAAGGATTTGTAGGTAGACATTTCGGGCATTCATCGAGTGCATATGTTAAATATTTATATATCGGTGTGTACCTGCGTGTATACACATATGTATAATTATTTACACACACACGTCACACGTATATATATATATATATATATATATATATATATATATATATATATATATATATATACTTATTAATAGGTGGCCAATATTTTACCATGACAAAGCTGATTGAGGAAGATACTCTTAAATTTATATTAGTTATTTCATATCCTGTCAGTTATTTTCATAGTTTTTATTGCATTTTTATTATTTAAAAAACAAAAACAAAAATAGAATGATAATTTTAAAATAATTTTATCTTAAATAAGCGTTTCTAAATGTACTCATTGTACACCGTGATGGCTTGAAAGGATTTTGATGCAAGAATATAAAAATTGCCATTGAAGATGAAAAAGTTAAGTAGCCTAATGAGTTAATACTGTGGTAGAGGGCTAGATTAAGGGTCGTAAAGAGGGGAAATTATGAGAAAGCTGAGGTCGAGGGAAAAGAAAAATGAAATGGGCGGTCAACTGTTTGATTTGAAGTAGTAAATAAGTTTATAATACTTAATTTATTTTTCATATTTACAAATCATTTGCATTTCGTATACATATATATATATCGCCTCATTTTTATAGTTTGAACACTGTATATGAGTGTTTTGCTGGTGAGTGCTTACACATACATACCTACATATATATATATATATATATATATATATATAAACAGAAATAGGGTTTGTTTCCAACGAGAGAAATTGGTATATGCTTCTCGCACTTTTTTAAAAAAATATCTATCTATCTATCTATCTATCTATCTATCTATCTATCTATCTATCTATCTATCTATCTATCTATCCTAGTCTGTTCTTATCTATCTATCTATCTATGTATCTATCCTAGTCTGTTCTTATCTATCTATCTATCTATGTATCTATCCTAGTCTGTTCTTATCTATCTATCTATCTATCTATCTATCTATCTATCTATCTATCTATCTATCTATCTATCTATGGTGCGATGGATTAATTATCGTCTCAATTAGGCTATGCAAAAATGAAAATAACACTGACATCTCATTTTAACAGATATATTTACCAAAATTACACAAATATCTTGAAATATTAAAGAGTAAATTGTTCAATAATTATGCCATTAATTTCGAACACGGCCTCCAGACAACTTCCAAATCTCCTGTAACTCTTCTGGACGTTCTCCTTGTTTAAGTTGCTTGGCTTCATTTCGTCTTTGGTGTTACAAGGAATTTTGTTGGTCTCCCGCTCAACTGCACCCACACACATAATAATCAAGAAGGTCGCATGCTGGAGAGTTAGCAGAAAGCGGAAAATCCTGGTTCTCTTGATTGTTTTTTCCCAGAAAGCATCAGCCTCTGATTTTGAATGTCAGAGTCAAGGGTACAATCCACTAGAAGCACTGATTAAATCAGGTATTATCTTTTGTAGATTGAATTTTTATCATTTTACTCAAAGCAAAGCAATAAAGCGGTTACTGAGACCGAAAGAAACAAAGAATTCAATAAAAGAATTGGATTCAGCAAACAGAAGATGACGATTGCATTTATGGCGTTCATATTTGAAGATCGTAATTGATAGGAAAGCAGGAAATCTGAAGTTCTACACGCGAGAAATGCGAGAGAAGAAACTATTAGCATAGAACTTATGGTTTCAACTAGCAATTTCAACAGTAAAGTCATGAGATCTAGCATTAATGGTTAATTACTTCAATGATTATTACTTGTGAATTGTGGCTTTGATCTTCACAAAAAAGCTCTCTTCATCAACATACACCCCGTGGCGGCGTGAAGATTTAAGCAAATACCTCAGACCACATTTGGGCGGTTTTATTTCTTGTAAGTAGATTCGAAAAACGTATATTGTATTGTTTCATTGCGAGAATAGACAAGAGAAAAAATCTATCAAAGGCGTTGTTGGGCTTTAGAGAAAGGAATGAAAATAGAGAGAGAGAGAGAGAAGGGGGTGAGGGGGGAATAAGAAAGTAAGAAAGATTTGGGGAGATAGTAGAGGCGATAACACTCTCATGTATTTAATATCTGTTTCAGCTAAATGGAAAACTTAACAATTTCAAATCTTTTCATTTGTACCCACTTCTTAAAATAACGACCAGTGTTTTTACTTATGATTGTTGTTGCTATATTTGGTTCAAGTTCTTAAGCTCAAGTATTTAACCAGGCAATAGGGGAAATTCCACGGGGGTATAATTGTAGAACTCGTGAGGAGCTTATTCAATCGTTAACTTATATAATTAGCAAGTACGATACGTCCTGTCATGACATCAGATAAACAATGTGACATTTCTGTTTGATTGCATGTATAAAAAGAGGAAAAAATATATCAAAAGGTGTGTTTGGTTTTAGGAAAAGAAAGAAAGCCGTGTCAATTTTCATCTTTTCATTTGTACCCTCTTACTTCTTTATATAATATATTCATACTTAGGATTTTTTATCGTAATATTTTGTTAAAGTTAAGTTCAAATATTTAACGAGATGATAAGAGAATTTTCAAAGATATTTTAAAGTTGTAGAATTCGCAAGAAGCTTATTCAAACATTATCTTAAGAATTACATTTCATCAGAAAATTGAAATAAGGAAACGGTGAAATCTTCAAGAGTATTGCTAATTATTATTATTGGTAGTGGTAGTAAAAAGATGGTCTGAACGATTATTGACCCAACTAAATGTTTTTCCGAAATAAATTCTGATGTTTCGTCATTTGGTGAGATTTTGCGAAGTGGGTTGGGGTCGAGAACTTTTAATCACATTTACATCTCCAGCTGTACTTTTAAAATGTTATTATTGTGGACATAATTAACGAATAATTGAAATAGATCGTGACATTAGCACTAGTCAGTCAGTTAAGTGCCATTCGTAATACACGCTTGGGCGATCATGTCTTTTTCGTGCCATGACTGACTGGGCAGAAGATTTTTCAGAAGTAGGTTGCCATTACTTTCTGCGGTAGACTGTTTACCAACCAAGATTATAGAACCTAATCTGTCCTGCTATTTGATCCATAGCTGAAGGGAAGAGATGGATTAATACCTTTCTCATGGGTATTTGTGCGTAAGTGGATGCAACGAATTCAAGTGAAATTCGAACTCGGCTCTCCGATTTCTCGTTCCCAATCGATATCCACTACATTAGCACTAGGCAGATATAAACTGCCCGTAGAATTTAAGAAGTGTAAGAAAATGAAACCATATTCAACTTTACTGCCCAAAACGTTCGACAGACTTCGGCATACCGATCTTCTTCACAAGTTGAAAGGTTATTGTATTTTTTAAACGAATTTTTAAACTGATATCCGTCTCTCAAATTAAATCGCGAAATGGAACTTGCTCTTAACGGTCACTCTTCTAAATCTTTTTGTGATAATGCAGTTATCTCCCATGGTTCTATCCTTGGTCTAACTTTGTTTTAGATTTTCATCAATGGCCTTGTCGATGTCATCAGTTCCCAACTTGGTATCTATGCGATGTCACTACCATTTACTTCTATCTCTATAGTAAGTCTGATCAGTTTGATAAGGTCAAATTGGCAGTGGATCTCAAAAAAGATTTACTGTCTGCTGTTAACTGGGATCAGGAATGGCTTGCTAATTTTATTGACGTCAAAATGAATCTTCTATTGCTTTAGAACGGGGTGGGTGTGAGCACGCCCTGATGTCAGCAAGTAAGATCAAAGGATTTTGGGAATTTTTTCTGTATTTTAGAGCTTTTGGGTAGATGACACACGCACGCACACACATACATACACAATATTTGTGTAAAGAGATCTGGGTTATATGCAGAAATGTCGGTTGAAGAATTAATTAGTTGAACTTTGGTAATTAAGACAATCTTGTATTTTCACTGGTGCAAGGCGACAAATTCTGAGTTCAGGTAAAATCAAAATTTTCAAGAATGTTAGATATAGTTAACTAGCAGTATAGCCCGGCGTTGCTCGGGTGTAATGAAAGCTTTAAAACTCAGAGTCTTTGAACGTTGGTACAAAAGACTAAAAAGCAGTAGCTGTTTCCTGTTAAAGTGAAACCGTAGACTAAAAGAAAAATGGATGGATGTAAGTCAATTTTTGACTTCTGGTATCGATATCAAATGTTTTTTGAAGGTTAAATAAGTCCTCTGAGTAAATGGTATCATGGCTGAGACTAAGAACTACAATTATACCTAATTAGAGTCAAACCCGAAGCAAAAGCGAAAATAAAAGGACTGAAAAAAATACAGACGTACCGGCAGATAAACAGACACACACACAAACATTTTGAATTTTATATATACATATTATCGATTTTCTGCACTATTGTAAGAACTGCAACCTTGAAACTTCTGAATATCGTTTCTCATGTCTTTGTCTATGAGTGTATCAAATTTGATTAAAATCGGACCACTCCTTCTATAACGCGATTTTTTCGATTATCGATTTTCGATATTTATCGGGGGTACCTTGACACAAAACCTAGCTAAGAACACTCGCAGACGCTTATAGTACAACTGTGTAAATTTTCAAGAAAATCGGTTCAGCCGTTTTGGAGTCTATAGGTAACGGACACACACACACACACACACACACAGACACACACACACACACAGACACACATACACACAGACAAAGTTCCATTTATAATAAGTTTAGATATTGGAACCACGCAATCTTTATACGCTCTATTTTCTTAATTTCGGACAACAGGATCAAAATAAAAGTGAGCGCGAAGAAAAATAGAAAAGTGCCAGGACCTCACTTGAGAGCTGTTTTGTTTTAAAGAAAGAAAGAAAGAAAGAAAAAAGATAGATAGGAAGAAAAGGCGATAATGCGAAAGAACCTTTTAACGTCTTCTTTATAAAGCCTCGTCAATTTTAATCTTTTTAATAATATCGACTTAGTTATTTAAATAATGATCAGCATTCATATTAATGCTTGCTATAGCAATGTTTTATTAAAGATTTTAATCTCAAATATTGAACGATGCAATAAGGGAATTTCTACTCGCATTTTATAGTTGTGAAACTCACCATGTGCTTATTGGATCATTAAAATAAAAATTCCGTTTCATAAGCAAACTCAAATAGGTAAACCGAGAAATTTTCACGGGTATGGCTGGTTATTTTTATTTTTTTTAATCATATCACCCCGAGCAAGGCGGTAACGCCACTGATGTGCAGGGGGCTACATAGGAGTGAAAAGATTGGAAAAGAGAAAACCAGAAACCGCATCCTAAACAGGAAACAAGGGATGAGCCTCTTCACCTGTTCAATAGACGTGGGTGGAGTGTGAACCGGGCAATAGTTTAGTCTATCTACTCCAGTTGAAAACAAAAAAAGTGAAAAGATTAGAAAAGAGAAAACCGGAAACCGCATCCTAAACAGGAAACAAGGGATGAGCCTCTTCACCTGTTCAATAGACGTGGGTGGAGTGTGAACCGGGCGATAGTTTAGTCTATATACTCCAATATTGTTTATTATAAACTCGTATTATGTTTACTGCTAATCTTTTAGCAGTTTTTTTCTGTTGTTTTTTTATCTTAATTCTCAAATCGCCATTTCACGCTTGTTAAATTGGATTAAAAGAGAATTTTTTTCTGTTTCTCGTTTTTAATTTAACGAGCAATTAGAATGTTATGATAACAGAAACGAAATAAAAGGAAAATTGAAAATGAGGACAAAATTGGAAGCGGCCGAAATGTGGTTCTACAGAAGGATACTACGGATATCGTGGACTGAGCATGCAAGCAACGATGAGGTGTTAGAAAGAATGGCAACAAAAAGGAAATTAATACTGAGCATCAGGAAGAGACAACTGAAGTTCCTGGGACACGCAATAAGGAAGGAGAGCCTGGAGAACCTGATACTGACTGGTCAGATAGAAGGAAAGAGAGACAGAGGAAGGCAGCGGATAACATATTTGCAGGGTCTGATCAGGTGGATGACGGAACGGGGGTTGCCAGGAGCGACAGGAGCAAACATACTAAGAGCCACAAGGGATAGAGAGACATAGAGAACCATGATCGCCTACGTCCTGAAGGGACAGGGCACATAGAAGAAGAAGATATAAATAAAGAGGAAAACAATCATTTGAACAGAACTTTTAAGTAAAAATAAAAATAAGTTGTTGAACTTATATTTTATTTTCTATAAAAGTAATCATGACTGAAAAAGTGATAAAAAAAACTGTTGGCTCAATCGAAAATAATCATATAAAAGGAATTTTTTTTTCTTTTTTAATGGCGTGGTTTAAAGAAATACCAAAAAATTGCAATCATTAAAAAATGATGGGAAAAGGGAGTGTCTTTGAAAATAAATTACAGACGCTGATGAATACTAGTGAAGAAGTTGAGACTCACTCGTCGCAATAAAAAGAAAAAAAAGTGAAACACAATTAAAAATATGAAGAGAAATGTCGACATATGTAATGAAAAGGGACAAGAGTATAAAAGATTAAAATCTTAAAAGTGACATCTCAGTCATCTGAGCAGTCTTGAGGATTTTGCATATAAAGTTAAGCTTTGTCGACAGATCTGCCATTCACACTTATTAATAAATGTTAAATCAGAGATTATTTTCACAGGTACATATATATCAGGATAACTAATCTATCTTAGTCTTTTCATATCTATCTATCTATCTATCTATCTATCTATCTATCTATCTATCTATCTTTTTCGGTCTCTTCGCATATCTCTCTCTACACATCTCGTTTTCTTTCTTTCTTTCTTTCTATCTATCTATCTATCTATCTATCTATCTATCTATCTATCTATCTATCTATCGCAATCCTTTTCAGATCTATCTATCTATCTATCTATCTATCTATCTATCTATCTATCTATCTATCTATCTATCTATCTTTTTCGGTCTCTTCGCATATCTCTCTCTACACATCTCGTTTTCTATCTATCTATCTATCTATCTATCTATCTATCTATCTATCTATCTATCTATCTATCTATCTATCGCAATCCTTTTCAGATCTATCTATCTATCTATCTATCTATCTATCTATCTATCTATCTATCTATCTATCTATCTTTTTCGGTCTCTTCGCATATCTCTCTCTACACATCTCGTTTTCTTTCTATCTATCTATCTATCTATCTATCTATCTATCTATCTATCTATCTATCGCAATCCTTTTCAGATCTATCTATCTATCTATCTATCTATCTATCTATCTATCTTTTTCGGTCTCTTCGCATATCTCTCTACTACACATCTCTATCTATCTATCTATCTATCTATCTATCTATCTATCTATCTATCTATCTATCATATATACACGTATATATTCATGTATAAATATAGATAAACGTAGTATCAGTCGCATCCGTAGAGTGATCTGACTCGTTGGGTGCAATGATCAAAGAGCACCTTCAAATTGAAGGAGATCGGCTGAGGCACCGCCATCGAAAAGTTCATTTACGCTGGCCTCGGTTGTGGTCTGTCTTGGAGAAGGATGTTCTCCGCCAGGTTTTCTTGCCCAAGACCCACTACGCATGAATGAGTAACTCTCCAGCTTTCAGAGTAGATATATGAAACGAAATCGTTAGGTACTTAGCTGCGCAGTGACTCTACGGTTAAAATTATGTAATTAATACTATTAAAATAGTATTATTAGTTTCCATTAATTTAATTCAAAATTAATACTGCATTAAAATACCCTTTTTTAAACTACTAACACCGTTTATTGATTTTAAGACTGAAGATAGAAGAAAGTAATAGGCATATATATTATAGGAAAGTAATAGGCATATATATTATAGGAAAGTAATAGGCATATATATTATAGGAAAGATAAAAATGTGATTTAAATGCAAAAAATGCAAAAAAAAAAAAAAAAATGAATAAGAAAAACAACCAAAAAACAAAATTAACAAAAAACAAAAACAAAACAGTTTAATAAAGTTAATGGAAAATATGCTGTAAATATTTTAAAATCAACAGTTATTTGAAATGTTTTCTTATACTCCAAGATCAGTTAAGCTTCTTCTTCTTCTTCTTCTTCTTCTTCTTCTTCCTCTTCTTCTTCTTCTTCTTCTTCAGAGTTTATTCTTCTTCTTCTATGTGCCCTGTCCCTTCAGGACGTAGGCGATCATGGCTTTCCACGTCTCCCTATCCCCGGTGGCTCTTAGCACACCTTCTTCGGTTACACCATGCAACCCTCGTTCCATCATTCACCTGATTAGGTCCTTCAAATATGTTACCCGTTGCTTTCCCCTGTCTCTCCTTCCCTGTATCTGGCCTGTTAGTATCAGGTTCTCCAAGCACTCCTTCCTCATTGCATGTCCCAGGAACTTCAGCTGTATCTTCCTGATGCTCAGTATTAATTTCCTTTTCGTTTCTATTATTTCTAGGACCTCATCATTGCTCACATGCTCGAGCCATGATATTCTCAGCATCCTTCTGTAGAACTACATTTCAGTTGCTTCCAGTTTTTCGTTCATCTTTGATGATATTGTCCAGCATTCACTGCCATATTGGAGAACTGACAACACATAGCAATCCAGGACTCTCTTTCTTGTTTCGAGCGAAATTGTCCTGTTTCTTAATACTTTACTCAACTTTTGGAATGCTTCCTTCGCCATGCCAATTCGCCTTCGGATCTCTGTGTCGCACTTTCCGTCTTCTGTTATAACACTTCCCAGGTATTTAAAATAGTAACTAAATCATGACATTATTTGAGAATATTCAAATTTCTACAACTCAAAAGGCAGTCATCAAACTTAAAATATCCAAATGAACTGTTGTAAATCCTCAGTGCCAGCTTGATTATGTTAGTTGCTTTGATGTGAGGTTTCCACATAACTGAAACGAAAGAAACCACTCGGGTCGTATTTCTTTGCACAGGTCGTTAAGTAAGCGCAACCAGATAGTATCGTTTTGTGATACGCGATTTAATATTCATATTTAATGCTTTATTTAATACTTTTTACACACGAGATTAGACAACTAAGCACGTAGACTGACATGTAATTACTAACTGCGTATTGACTTGAAGCATTCATTGTATAATATTCAATTTTTTTAAAGGACTTTTATCAGATATTCTTTTGGTTACTATGAATGTTACTTTTTAGTGTTTGAGTTGTTACCTCTATTTTTTTTAATTATTAAACAGTGAAATTTATAACAACCAGCTTAAATTGAGAAGCCTTACTAAAAAATATTCTGTCTCCGAGAGGAATGGAACCCACATCCCATTGGGCTTAAGAAGTAGTTATCGCTTCTCGGCCTTTTACCTAAGAAGCATGACTAGCTAAGACCAGCTATGATCAGCTAAGACAAACTTAGACCATTCAAGTACCCAGTCATCGCGAATATGGGGTCTGGGAAAATTTTGACCAGCTGTCTGAGTGCACGCACTCAGGTCTGCACATTAAAAATCGACCTTGCTTTACAATTCGACTCAGTGTGTGTGGAGGTAAATATCCGGTTTAAGAAATGGTTTCCCTGAGGTAAAAAAAGGATGCAGGTTCGATTCCTCGGAGATAAAATATTTCTTTAGTAGAACTTATTAATTTAGAAAATTAATTTCTTTCCTTAATAAAGTAAAAACGAAACAAATACAAAAAAAAAAAACAAAATCAGAATTACAATCCGTACACACTAAAAATAATGTTTATACTAATAAAAAATAATATTCATTATATGTAACTTATTTTTACAGCAACAGGGAAGGTTATGTTAAAAAATCTTTATTGTGTGAAATAAATACTTCTTTTATCATTAGGCTGTGGAAAAAATAATGTCCCACGGCGTGGTAATATTACCGCTTGGTAATAGAAATGGTAATATAAGGAAATATTCAAGTATTCATTGATCGTGCAGCCAGTACTACTATCGGTTAAAAGTTAAATATTTTTTCCAAGTTCAGTAGCTGCTATCGTTCTTTCTAGTGTTGATGGGAGATTTCCTTCCTAACCTTTCATTTGAAGTAGTGCGGAATGTCAGTATCTGCATTATATTGTTTATATCATTATTTTCTCTTCAAGTTACATGTGCTATCCATTTTAGTTATCGCTGCTGTTGAAAGCTCACAACTAATGTGGTTTCTATTATTTGGCACAGTTCCTTGTTTGTAATTCTATAGCGCTAGTCCAGGAGGTTCGAAGAAAGGTGAACTTTGCTAAAATTTAAAGGATTCAATTGCGTGAAACCTTTTGTAAACACTGATATGAGAAAACGTTTGTGTATAGTTTATAGTTGAACAGGTTAAGAGGCTCATCCCTTGTTCCCTGTTTAGGATGTGGTTTCCGGCTTTCTCTTTTCCAATCTTCTCACTTTCTTTTTTTTTTCAATTGGAGTAGATAGATCTATCTATTGCCCGGTTCACACTCCACCCACGTCTATTGAACAGGTTAAGAGGTTCATCCCTTGTTCACTGTTTAGGATGTGGTTTCCGGCTTTCTCTTTTCCAATCTTTTCACTATTACGTAGCCCCCTGCACATAAGTGGCGTTACCGCCTTGCTCGGGGTAATACGATTAAAAAAAAGAAGAAGATATTACTGAATGAATTGGACATGATGTATGGATTCATGTATAACATCCATTATTCTGAAGAATTTATTTAAGAACATGAGTTCGAGTTTGAAGCTTAATATTTTGCTTTTGTGGCATCTTGCGGTGTTGGGCTAAAATACTCTTAGAACAGCTTATTCTATATTTCTTTTCATTTCATTACTAAATTTGTTATAACTGATCGAATTAGTTGAAGCATTTAGTAAATTTAATTGATGTTTAATGCCTCATCTTTTGTAGAAGAGAAAACACCCTACATTTGATTTACAGCGAAATTTACGTGAGAAATGATTGTTGTGCGCTGCTAATAATAATAATAATAATAATAATAATAATAATAATAGTTATCAAAAAAGAAGTTGTAGTAATTTTGCATAAATAAAAGACAAACTATAAAGGACAAACTACAGGTTGCGACAGATAAATTGTCATTTAAAATACGCAATAAGGAAAATAATGCTGACATTTAATTTTAACAGATATATTTACCAAAATTGCACAAAAATATCTTGAATTACTAAAGAGTAAATTTATTCAATAAAAATCACCATTGCTTCAACCACGGCCTACAGACTATTTCAGAATTTGCTGTTTCTCTTCTATACGTTCTCCTTGTCTAAGTTGGTGAATGCTGCTATAATTCTTGCCTTAAGTTGATCTTTTGTCATACAAGGAGTTTTGTTAGCCACTCTCTTAACTGCACCCTACACGTAATAATCAAGGGGGTTGCAGTCTCAAGAGTTAGGAGGACGAGATATAATGGGTGATGTGGTCACAGAAATTGTCTGACAGTCATGACTGCGTTCTGCTGCTTTTGTAACATGATGCAGAGTCCTGTTGCCACATATCTTCCAGCAGCCACTCTCTTGACCCAAGGCATCACTACCTCCCCAAAGGATTTGATGTAGGCCTCCCTGTTAAGTGAAGTACTATGAGAAAATGAATGGAGGTAAAACATCGCAAGCACTTGTGATCACTCCAAACACCTACGTAATCGCCATTAAACTCACCTAATTATTTCCGGATCTGCGCCGCCATCAGATTGACACCCACACACTCTGGAGCTTTCAGCGCAAATACCAAACAGTACAGATGCCTTTTTCAAATTTCTGGCGGAGGGAATTTCATCATGGTGGTCTGTTTTTTCAAAGACAGTGCCCAACTGATTTTACTGTGCACTCAACAAAATCTAAAACACCACGCACATACAAAACTAAAAATATGAAATGTTGACAATTTACCCATCGCACTATATATATATATATATATATATATATATATATATATGTCGAAACAAAATGTACAATTTGTAATGGATATGAAAAATTAGTACATGTTCTAAAATATATATATATATATATATATATATATATTTTAGAACATGTACTAATTTTTCATATCCATTACAAATTGTACATTTTGTTTCGACATTGAAATTGCAATGTCTCATCAGGTGGTGTGGAAAGGAATGGAAAGCCTTTTTCTTATATTTGGCGAATTGTATGTGGGATGTTATTGGGAATTATAAGTCTTCTAAATTGTACGATAGAATTTTGAAGAAAGTGGGGTGGGTAGGGAATATAGTTGATTAATGAAAGTGTCGGGAATTTTGTAGACAGATTTAACATTAGAAGATGGAGTGTAGGTTTTATGGCCTCTGACTAGACTTTATTCTTTGGGTTTATTAAAGGAGGAGAGTAGGGAAGTGTGATGGTGGGGAGGGATGGGATTGGACCTATCTTTAATGTTTATTTGTACAACTATAGAATTTTTGTATTTAAGCACAGTTTTTATAATTAATCTAATTTTGTATATTTAACCTTAATAGAAATCGATTTTTTTCTATAAAATTTTAAATTTTAAATCAGATCAGAGTTTGTGGTGTGTAATAGGTAAAATTTAATGTAAGAGTGTTGTTAGTACTATGAAGGTTTATCGTCTCTAAGTTATCGTCCTAGCTTTGGATTTTGTAGTTTTTTTTAGCATGATTTTAAGGTTAGTTCTTTAATGTGTTTGCAGTTTACTGTGATTTCATGTCTCTAGTTTAAAAGTTTGTTGCTATTCATATATTTAATTATTTCAATTTTTTCTTGAAGACAAAGCAAACATGGTTCCTTTATTGATTTATCTTTTCTTGCTAGTTTGAGGATTTTCTATTTAACTTTAGGTGTTTTATTTTCGTTTTTTAACTTCCAAAAGTATTTGGAAAGAAACGTCATGTTTTGTGTTTATTTGTTATTGAAGGATGAAAGGTGATTGTAAAAGTGCTTTTTAAATACGTTCATTGTGTTTCAGATATACATTTTTTCATCTTTATGATTCTCCATGGATGAAATCGAACACATATATATCATGGATTTCGTTAAACATTTATTAGGAATGGGGCAATTTGTGTTTCTACAGTTACAAAGGTTGTTATTATGGGACAGACTGGTATTACTGTTGGAGTTATTTTTGTTGTTTGCTTTTAGTATTTTGCTATTATGTACTTTAATTATTTTTTCTAGATTGTTGAGGCAGCTATAGCTTAGTTTTATTGTATTCCTATTGAAGATTTTGCTTAGAGGGTTATTTTGGGGAAAATGCTTATCTATTAGTTTAAGAAATTTATGTCCCAGTTTAAAGTTAACTGATTAAAAGGAGGGTTATATCATATGATTTTCCTGTTTCTATTTTTTTCTTTTTAAGCTCTTGAATTTTTCCACAAAGTTAGTTTTGGATGATTGATATCCGCTGTCTTTAAGAATCTTATCGTAAATTACTTTGTGTTTATCAAATATTTCTTTATTTGAGGAGTGTGTGTTAATGCGGCGTTCCACTTGATAATGGATGGTGGGTGATTAGAATATATATATATAAAAGAATCAAATTTAATATAAATTCCATTTCTTTTTTTATGAAATACACAAGTTTTTTGCACAATAAGGTATGAGTGTCTGCCAGTTTTTAGTTGATAGCAACGACAATGTAACAAACTAAGAAATATAGCATCTGGGCAATCTTGACTGTCAAATAACTTTTAAAAGAAAATGTCAGATATTTTTGTGCACATTATTTCATTGCTAACGTTTTCCAGTTACTAGATATTTTATTTTCCTTTGAAGCATCTACTTTAAAATGACCAACAGTATATCCCGGCGTTGCTCGGGTGTAGTGAAAGCTTTAAAACTAATCCATGGTCCTGGAGCTCATACTCAGCTTAAAGAATATTTGTGTGAAGTTTGGTGAGAATCGGATAAGAATTGTGGATTTGTATAAAGGAGATACAGACAGATAAACACACACACACACACACACACACACACACACACACACACACACACACACACACACACACACACACACATATCTTGCCTTTTATAAATATATACTATCGATTGTAAGAACTAGAACCTAGAAACTGCTAAATATCGTTTCTTATGTCTTTGTCTATGAGTGTATCAAATTTGATTAAAATCAGACCACTCCTTCTTTTACCCGATTTTTTCGATTATCGATTTTCGATATTTATCGGGGGTACCTTGACACAAAACATAGCTAAGAACATTCGTAGACGCTTATAGTACAACTGTGTAAATTTTCAAGAAAATCGGTTCAGCCGTTTCGGAGTCTATTGGTAACGAACACACACACACACACACACACAGACGAATACACACACAAAGTTCCATTTATAGATAAGTTTAGATAATCTTATTAATTAAATGGTTGTTCTTATAGAATACCGTTACACCTTTATTTTTTAAACTGGAATTCAGGTTATCCTTTTTAGTAACAAGTAGTAGTAGTATTAGTAATAATAATAAGAATAATAAATGCAAGGTTCTTAAAGTGGAAAGATAAAAATTGTGGCACATAGAGACATCAATAATTCTATTTGTAGTTGGAGCCCACGGATTGATTAGAAAAGGCTCTGAAAAACTCATTGAAGGGATACCTGATAGCATATGCTTTAAAGAAATCCCTAAAATTGTATCATAAGTACAGTTCACACATTACGAAGAGCTTTTAAAATGTGTGTGATCTTTTTTAATTTAAAATGTCATGAAGCTATTTTCTGACCTTAGGTTTTTTGGTTAGGACCCTGAAGGAAATGTGTATACAACAGAAATTAAAGAAAATAATAATAATAATAATAATAATAATAATAATAATAATAATGAATTTGAAAAACTGTCAAAATATAAAGACCTGGAAATTGAAATAGAAAAAATGTGGAAATTGAAAACAAGAGTTGTGCCAGTGATAGTAGGTGCACTTGGAATGATAAAAAATGGAACAAAACAACACATTGAAAGAATCCCTGGAAACCCCAGCTTAAGAGATATACAAAAAATTGTCTTATTAAGTACAGCCCACACACTAAAGAAAACTTTATCTATGTAATGCTGGGGATGATAGGGAAGATAGAAAAACATGAAATGGAGTCATAACAACACGCCACGACCTGCCTTAGGTCTCCCTGCAGACTTGGTTGGTAGTGAGACCAAAGCAGAAATCGAAATATGATGAAAAATGACATAATAATAATAATAATAATAATAATAATAATAATAATAATAACATTAAATTTCATTGTTTCCAATTATACATATAAAAGCCGATGTCAGTCATTTTCATTCAGGTTTCAGTGCGTATGTGCAACAAAATAACTCATAATTAAAAAAAAATAGCTGTAGCGTGTAGAGTGGCGATTACAGGGTGGAAAGAGGATTTGGCATAACGAGTTCAAATTCCAACAGTATCTGGTGCGTTTGTTTTCGAAGGCATACATTCATATCTCCAGACTGGACTTTGTAGCTGATTACCAACCAATCTAGTAGAAGAAGAACTTCAACACCAGTTGGGTGTAGGACAAATCCCGCAAGAAAACATTCTTGCTACGGAAATTTCCTCAGCTCCACAGGTCAGGGAGTCGACGAAGAAATTAGTTGATTGATGATAAATTTGTAGTTTTTTAAAAATTAAAATCATTAATAATACATTTAAATTTGTATTAAATTAATTAACAATACAATTACATTTGCAATGTTTCTTTATATTAAAATTCCATAACTCATTCACATTTGCAATGGTTTTGATATGTTAAAATCATTAATGAATCATTTGCATTTGTGATGTCATTTATATTAAAAATCATTAAAATACATTTAAATTTGTATTAAATTAATTAACAATACAATTACATTTGCAATGTTTCTTTATATTAAAATTCCATAACTCATTCACATTTGCAATGGTTTTGATATGTTAAAACCATTAATGAATCATTTGCATTTGTGATGTCATTTATATTAAAAATCATTAAAATACATTTGTAGTGTTTGTTTTTATTAAAAATCATTAACAATACATTTGCAATATCTTTTATATTAAAAATTATTAAAATACATTTAAAATAATTTTTTATAATTAATAACAGCTGTTTTCGCATTAAAAATTATTGACAATATAATCTTGTTGTTTTTTATTAAAAATTATTAACAATATATTTACAGTATCTTTGATATTAACAATTAATAACAGTACAGGTAGAATAATTGCTTTAGATGAAAAATCATTAATAATATAATTAAAGTTATTATCGTACCAGAATCTGTATGTTATATAAGGGTTAACTTGAGTAGATAGCTCATAAACTTAATTTAAATGTGTGCTTTATTTAGGATGCTACAATTTAGAAGTAAATTAAATGTGGAAAGGGTTAAATATATAATACGGATAATGTATATTAGGAAAATTTTTCTTTGTCTTGCGTGTTACGATAATCAAGGATTATGTAATTAAAATGTTTTAGTTTTTGATAAGATTTCAGTTGGAACAATCACCAAAACAGATTCTTGATAAATAGCCATCTTATGTTCAGAAAAAAGGAATATCTTTTACCACATTTCTTAAGATAACAACTCCCGACTTGTTATCTTTTATTTTTATCTTGTAGGAACGAAAAACGTTTGCATGATGCACGTTGAAAAGGTTTCGTCTATCCTGTTAACACATGACACAGTGTTATAAAATATGAATCATGATTAAATGATAGCACGAAATCCTAAATTTGACGATTTTTCTGTATATACATACATCTCTCTCTCTCTCTCTCTCTCTCTATATATATATATATATATATATATATAAACAGAGTGCGAAGGGTAAATATTCACCATTTAATATTTTTAATTTCGCATATGTGTGTGTTGTTTTTTTATTTTGTCGACTGCACAGTATGTTAGGGTCAGTTGGGCACCACCTGAGAGAAGAAGGACACCTAGGTGGATAGCAGGAGCACTCGACCAGATATGGCAGCAGTATTATATATGTGCAGGATTGTTTGAGGCGGAAAAATACTTCCTGGCTTTACACAGAGAATCGACTTTCTTAGCAGCGGATTTAGCTATGGATTCTATATAGATATTCCACTCGAGGTTTAATTATATTAATAGCACATGAGGTATAATTATAATAATAGCAACAATAAATCAACACTTTAAACAAAACGTTCATGGTTTCTTGCACTTCTTTTAATACCAATTTCCCTCGTTGGAAACAACCCCTATTTCTGTTTCTAATATATATATATATATATATATATATATATATATATATATATATATAAAATTGTCTGTTTATTTTATTTAGAGCCCTTCAAGAATTTAGCGATCATGGATTTTCACATCTTCCTTGTAGCTCTAAGTAACGTTTGACAAGATTTTATCCCTTCTACCTGCCACTTTCCTTAATACGTTCCGTAAATATCAAGTTTTCCAAGCTGTCTTTCCTCATAATGTGTCTTAGAAATTTGAACTGTCTCTTTCTGACTTGAAGAATAAATATCCTACTAATTTTTCCAGTTTTTCGTAGAACTTCCTTGTTATTTACATGTTGTGTCAATGCCATTTTCAGCATCGATCTGTAGAACTACATATCTGTCGCTTTGAGTATCATTTTCATATCACTCACCTCATTCAAAATGACAGATATGACGTTTCAGTTTAGCACTCGTTTCTTTGTCTATGAATAACTTTTTCTATGTTTGAATACTTCACTGAGTTTCTGGAAGGCTCTTTCACTGTTCCCTTCGGATCTCTGTGTCATACTTTCACTAGGGTATTTACATTTATTCATCAAGATTATATTTAACAGGGTTAATAATTATTTTAAAGGGTTATAATAGCAAAGCATGAAGATAGAAAAGTTCCATTAATTAATTTGCTAAACGAGCTTGTCCGCTATCAGTCCATCAGACAAAAGTTCCAAGCGCACATTTTCAAAAAAGTTAAATACTGATGGTGTAGTTGAAACGCGTTTTTTAAGCTTTGCCTCCAAAATATTAAGTTAAACTTAGCCTGTCGCAAAAACATAGCAGTGGTTCATTCGGTGAGGATCGAACTCATTTTACTCATTAACGATTACTTTGCGAAGAGAATATATTCTACTGTTTAGCTGGCACAAGGATCTAACTCGTCAGCGAGTCGAGTCTTTTAATATTCTTTCCACTGTAGGCACTCATTAAATGTGATTATATGCATGTTTTTGTAAGTGGAATATGATTAGTTGTTTCTTAATTCAGAAAATGTGTTCATTGTTTTCCTAATAATAATAATTTGATTATGGTTTTAGTGAAAAAAAATCTCTTCGATTCAATGGAATTCATCTTAGAAAGAAAGAAAAAAAGATTCTTTAAAAGGAATGTAGAGCGGAAAAACAACTTTAATAAAAATATTTTTGTGGTCATTAATTAAAATATACGAGAAAATTAATCTAATTAATTATTCTATTTCCATTCATAGTCGTTTCTTTGCTCATTGATATTTTAAAAATATTTTTTTAATATTGAAAGAATTATATTCAGATATTTAGGCAAATTCTCAAGAATATTTCTTTTTTTTTCGTTTTCTTTCTTTTGCTTTTTATTTTCTCTTTACTCTTTTCGCTTTCTCTCTACACTCTTTCTTTTGTTCATATCTTTTTACTTTATTCTTTTTTGGCTTTTTATCTTGGTTCTGTGCTCTTTTCTCTGATATTTTCTTTTCGCTCAATTCTCTTAGTACATCTCTTTTTGCTTTTTTGCTTTGTTCTTTTCTTTGCTCTTTGCTCATATCATTTTGCTTTGTCATTTTTCGCTTTTTCTCTTTTATTCTCTTTCCTCATTTCTCTTTGCTTATATCTTTTTGCTTTTTTCTCTTTTCTCTTTATCTCTGTTCTATTCTCTTTTCACATTTCTCTCTGCTTATATGTTTTTGCTTTTTTCTCTTTTTCGCTTTATCTCTGCTCTTTTCTCTTTCCTCATTTCTATTTGCTTACATCTTTTTGTTTTTTTTTTCTCATTTCTCTTTGCTTATATCTTTTTGCTTTTTTCTCTTTTCGTTTTATCTCTGCTCTTTTCTCTTTCCTCATTTCCCTTTGCTGATATCTTTTTGTTTTCTTCTCTTTTCGCTTTTTTCTCTTTTTGCTTTATCTCTGCTTGTTTTCTTTTCTCATTTCTCTTTGCTTATATCTTTTTGCTTTTTTCTCTTTTCGCTTTATCTCTGCTCTTTTCTCCTTTCTCATTTCTCTTTGCTGATATCATTTTGCTTTTTCTCCTTTCACTTTTTTCTCATTTTACTTTTTTCTCTTTTCGCTTTATCTCTGCTTTTTTCTCTTTCCTCATTTCTCTTTGCTTATATCTTTTTGCGTTTTTCTCTTTTCGTTTTTTTCTCTTTTCCCTTTATCTCTGCTCTTTTCTCTTTGCTCATTTCTCACTTAGCTTATATCTTTTTGCTTTTTTCTCTTTTCGTTATTTCTCTGCTCTTTTCTCTTTGCTCATATCGTTTTGTTTGTTCTTTTCACATTTTTCTGCCTTTTTCTCTTTTCTTATATCTTTTTTGCTATTCCTTTTGTCCTTTTCTTTGATCTTTTCTCTTTGTTCATATCATTTTACTTATTTCTCTTTCCTTTTTTCTCCTGGTTTTTTGTACTCTTTGTTTACTTTTTGTTGGTTTTTTTCTTTTTCTCTTTCACTTTTTTCATTTTAATTATTGCTTTTTAACTTGACTCATTTTTCTGGTTTTTTTTTCGCGCAGTTCACTTTCTCTTTTTTTTCTTTTCTTTTTCTATTTGTTCATTTTTTCTCATCATTTTTGCCCTTTTCTCTTTGTTCCTATAAGAACAACAAAATGACTCTGGAAAAGGAGAAATTACTGCTACAAAATAATTAGAATAATTTAAAAACCTAAAATATGCAAACAGTATTACTCTATCAAATTCCATATAGTAACTCAAAAACACAAACTAAAACTTGCCAAAAATGAAATGGTGGATAAGAAAAACTTACAAAAGCACCTAAAAACGATGTAACAATTGCCGAGAGGAAACGTTATCAACAATTACTTCTACAGCACAAGACAAACTCATACAAAGAATAATATAAATTATTTTTATGTGCAGAAACGAAAACAATTTCCTTCTGTGCTTGCTACAACCACGCCATTACCAAAAAGACTAAATAAAATCCAATAACGCCATTTTATTAAAGTTTATTCTTAATGCAAAATCAGTGAAACAAAGGAATATATACGAAAAAAATATATGCTACCAAATAAATAAATATTCTGAATTAATAAAATAATAAATGGTCAATAAACATATAAATCAATAATTTCGAAGTCATGAGCAAAAATAAACTTATTTACATACATAAACTTACACATATACACACTTTTTCCAATTACCTAACTCGCATAAATAAGCAATCGAAAGATCATGACCATAACTGAACCTCAGTTTATTATCGAAAAAGAAAAGTCCAAAAAACAAAAACAAAAAAAAAACAAAAATCAAAACAAAACAAAAAAAAACTTAACCCCAAAACTGCGAAGAGGTGGTTTTATCTTTCTCCTATTGCTTTAAAGCCCTTACTGAGCGATTTTTTCTTTTTTTTTTAATCTAATAACCCCGAGCAAGGCGGTAACGCCACTGATGTGCCGGGGGCTACGTAAGAGTGAAAAGATTGGAAAAGAGAAAGCCGGAAACCACATCCTAAACAGGAAACAAGGGATGAGCCTCTACACCTGTTCAATAGACGTGGGTGGAGTGTGAACCGGGCGATAGTTTAGTCTATCTACTCCAATTGAAGAAAAAAAAAAAAGAAAAAAAAAAGAAAAGTGAAAAGATTGTAAAAGAGAAAGCCGGAAACCACATTGCAATGCCAAAAAGGTAGGGTTTTAAGGTATTTTTTTTAATGCTTGGTTACAGTGAGAAGATTGATTAAGCCGGATTTTGATAATCTCGTTATATATACAACTCATTAAAGAACTAGTGCAATTTTCTCTGAAGCTTTAATTGACACGTGAAACTGATAATTACTATGAAGTGTTGATTCCTATGATCACACCGTCTATATTTACAAACACACTATCTCAATGTTGAATATCCTTCTCCTATAAATACAGCAATTTTTAAACAATATATATATATATATATACATATATATACATATATATATATATATATATATATATATATATGTGTGTGTGTGTGTGTGTGTATGTGTATGTGTGTGTGTGAAAAGTGTATGTATATAATTCTAAATATCAATATATATATATATATATATGCAATTTGTGATATATATTGTTTACATATTATATATGCGTGGTACTTATTTAAAAGCGCTCAATATCAGTGATAGAGCAGACATATTCATATATATGTGTGTATATGTGTGTGTGTATGTGTGTGTGTGTGTATGTGTGTGTGCACGAATATAAAAATAGACTATAAAGTGACCATTCAACGGTAACAGTCTGTTTTATGCTTGGACGCAACTTTCAGGCCATGTGTATTTTGTATTCGCTCTTCTATTTATACATGCTGGTCAATGGTGCATCATGGGTAGCCAGGTTTATTGTGTTATCCTAACGGTTATTGGGTAGGAGGAAACAGTTATGCTTCAAATTATTATATCGGATATTGATTAAAAATCATTATGGTTCCAAATGTAATAAGTTATAATTAATATTTTGCGTTACTTTCTATTCATTATTGATTACTTTATTTTTATTTGTTATCTATTATTGATTAATGAATTCATGTCCAGTTATATATTTATATATGTTCTATCCCTGATATTGAAAGTTTTACCCCTAAATATATCTTAGCTTAAAACTATCTTCTGTTCTTAATCAAACAGTATATTTATATATTTATTTTTACCGGCTTAAATATATAAATATACTGTTTGATTAAGAACAGAATATCTACTCAAATACGAGTATCGATTTAAAATAATATTCAAGCAAATAAATTAAATATGTCAGTTGTTAGAACCATTTCATTAATCTTCGGGACTTTCAGTAATATATATATATTATTTTTCTTAGTCGATGAAAAAAGATTTTTCGTATCATTCAACCACAGCAGTGGTTTAATATATTCAACCGACATTGAGTCGGTCAGACATTGAGTGAATCTAGGCAGCTTTCACGTTTCACCACTAATTCGGTTCTCAAGCAAATTTCAAACTGTTTACAGAGTTTGATACAACACCTCCTTAGCTACATTTCGAAAAAAAATTCGAATTTCGGTTCAGTAGCAAATAGAAAAAGGCGTAAGACAAGGATGTGTCTTTTCACCGGATTTGTTCAACCTATACAGCGAGAATATTTTGAGGACCCTAGATGACACACCAGGATTTATTATTGGAGGCCACAACCTGAACAACATAAGATACGCGGACGATACAGTACTGATTGCTAACACGGAAAGGAAACTGCAAGATCTCATACAGAAAGTAGCAGTGGAGAGTGACAAGAAGGGACTACAAATAAACTTTAAGAAAACTGAGTGCATGGTCATCAGCAAAAGATACAACCCAAAATGCCAAATACAGGTGGGGGATAACAGAATCAAACAAGTCCAAGAATTTAAGTACCTAGGAAGTGTTCTAACAGGAGATGGAAAGTGCGACACGGAGATCCGAAGGCGAATTGGCATGGCAAAGGACGCGTTCCAGAAGCTGAGCAAAATACTAACACACAGGAAGATCTCAATAGAAACGAAGAAAAGAGTGCTAGACTGCTACGTGATGTCAGTTCTTCAGTACGGCTGTGAATGCTGGACAATATCATCGAAAATGAGGACAAAACTGGAAGCGGCCGAAATGTGATTCTACAGAAGGATGCTACGGATATCGTGGACTGAGCATACAAGCAACGACGAAGTGTTAGAAAGAATGGCAACAAAAAGGAAATTGATGCTGAGCATCAGAAAGAGACAACTGAAGTTCCTGGGACATGCAATGAGGAAGGAGAGCCAGGAGAACCTGATACTGACTGGTCAGATAGAAGGAAGGAGAGACAGAGGAAGGCAGCGGATAACATATCTGCAGAGTCTGATCAGGTGGATGACGGAACGGGGGTTGCCAGGAGCAACAGGAGCAAACATACTAAGAGCCACAAGGGATAGGGAGATGTGGAGATCCATGATCGCCTACGTCCTGAAGGGACAGGGCACATAGAAGAAGAAGAAGAAGAAGCAAGAAAGTTACATCAAAATATGTGAAGTCCGAAAAGGGAGACTAACTACATTAGTACATAAGTGAGTCAGTGACTAACGCTTCTAATAATAAATCTTATTCTTTATAACTTGTTTAATACTTTTACATACGGTTTTCAACATTTGAATTATGATGATATCTTTTATAATTTTTTCAATCATTTTATCAGAACTGATTATCAGAATTAATTATAAATAATAAATGTTTTTTATTGTTTTTTTTAATCAATTGCATATAAATTTTTTTTTTTAATATTTTTGAATGCGGTTTTCAGCATTAAATTTATATTGAATTAATTGCAATGACTGGAAAAATCATGGATTACATGGACAAATGCGCACATGAAAAGTAATATTCTTAAGATTATATTTAACCTGAGAAAGAACATGAAAATATATTCTAGTTAAGTAAAAAATAAGAAATTTCTTACTTAAAATATTGCAGCTAAAAATAAAATATGAATTATTTTCAGATGCAATATTTTAAGTAAAAAAATTCTTAATTTTATCTTCATTGGAATATCTTGTCCTGTTCTTTTCCAGGTTTAATGTAATCTTAAGAATATTACATTTCATGCTCGCATTTTTCCATGTAATTCAAAATTGTTTCCAACCAAAAATAAATAAAAATTCAATAAAAAACTCAACAAAGAATTAAAACTGCATGTATATATTTGTTTGTCTTAAACATATATTGATGTAGTAATCATTCACTTAAGCCTGTTTTATTAAATAAACTGATTGACTGATTTGTTTTTTGTAAGATTTATAAATTTTTTGTGGGTTATTTAAAAGTGAAACATAGTTTGGGGTTCTAAGAATATTTTCTTTTGTTGCGAGTTAATTGCATTTAAAACCTTTTTAGAAATAATGTTTTTTTCCCCCAGAAAGTACTATTATTAAACCCATATTTAGGGGATAGAAAAATGAATTTATACTTTTCTCAAGGGTATTTGCCTGTAAGTGAATATAACGAACTTTACAGAATTTGATCACGGTTCTCAGATTTTTCATCACGAACCTCTCTCCATTAATCTACCCGCACATCCTTATTAAATAAAACGGACAAGGAAATCTCTTCGTTGAGTTTCTACAGACGTTAAATGAATCGTTTGATATCGGATGGAAACTTGTGAAATAGTTTACAAAAATGTGCATAACAGTCTGAATATTTTCTACCATCACTCGTCATTTTAAAAGAAAAATGAATAGAAGTCTTGAGATAGCCGGGGAAGCGTTTATACTTTTAACGTCTTCATATGAATGTTTAATATAAACGTTATTTTTTATGCTGCGGTGAAATAGATTACACACACACACACACACACACACACACACACACACACACACACACACACACACACACATACATTTATGAGATAACGATATATATTTTTATATATCAAGAACAATATTATTGCATGACAAAGTGAAAAGAAATTACTTGTGACACGTTTTCTCCTTCAAGACGTCATTTGATAAAATTTGTTGATACGACTACGCAGGCGCACGAACGAAGAGGATATTAACAAATCAAATTCTAAATCCCCAGCACACCTCATTCGTGCGCATATGTAGTCGTACCAAAATAACAAAATTAATGCGATAAAGTCTTGAAGGAAGAAAACCTTTTTCTATTTTGTTATATATATATATCTACAGGGCCGTAGCTGATGCTAAAAAAACACCGGGCACAGAGAAAATTGTCCGGATTTATTAGTTGACAATGTCATGACGTCATCAGTGTCATCCGTTTCCAGAAACTATGATTTTTGCGGATTTTTTTCGGCTATTCCAATGGAAATTAGGCACAGAACGTGAACGAAAGCAGGAAATCGGGTTCGGACTTTCTGAGTATAACCAGTCTTTTCTCCCAAAATTAATAAATAAACAAACAGATTTTTACTGCGTTCATTCGGGTGTTTTTTTCGTGTTTCTTTCTTTTTTCTTTTCTTCGTGAATTGTTTAGTTTGATTTCTGACCAAGACATTTTTCCTTGCCCGGATTTTCACTATGATTGCACGGATCGGCCTGGACCCGTGCCCGGTGTGCCCGGTGTGCCCGGTACGGCCATGTATATATATATATATATATATATATATATATATATATGTGTGTGTGTGTGTGTGTGTGTGTGTGTGTGTGTGTGTGTGCGAGTGTGTGTGTATTTTTATTTATTAGTTCGATAAATTTTAAACGTTATTTTTAGTGGATACTCGTATTTGTCAAAAATAAAAATGGTGGATAAGAAAAAGTTACAAAAACACTTCAAAATGATGTAACCTTTTCCGAGAACAAAACATTAGCGATAATTACCTTTCCGGAACAAAACAAATTCTTAAAGGAAATATGAAAATTTATTATTAAGTGCAGAAACGAAAACAATTTCCTTCTGTGCTAGCTACAACCACATCATTACCAAAAAGACTAAATAAAATCCCATAACGCAATTCTATTAAAGTTTATTTTGAATGCAAAACCAGAGAAATAAAGGAATATACACGAATGAAAAATATTTCAAATTTAACCGAATAAATAAATATTCCGAATTAATTAAATATAATAAATGATAAATAAATATATAAATCAATAATCTAGAGTTTATGAGCAAAAATAAACCTGTTTACAAACATAAATAAATTTACTCACATGCACGCTTCTTTCAATCACTCAACCAGCATAAATAGGCAATCTAGAATCTAGAGACCGTGACCGTAAATTAACCTCAGCATTGAAAAAAACAAAAAAACAAAACAAAACAAAAAAACCCCAAAAAACAAACAAACAAAAAACAAAAAAACAAAAAAACAAAAACGAAAACAAAAAAAAAAAACTGCGAAGAGCCGGTTTTATATTCCTCCTATTGCCCTAAACACATTATTGACCGGTATTGACAGAGCGGAGTTTGGGTGGGGTAAGAGGAGAAACCCTGCTAAGAGCCACCAGGGATAGGAAGACGTGGAGGGCCATATTTGCTTATGTCCTTAAGGGACAAGGCACATAGAAGAAGAATATACGCATCTTGTTATATATCTTCTTTTTCTATGTGCGTTGTCCTTTCAGAATGTAGGTGATCATGGCTTTCCATATCTCCCTATCCCTGGTGGCTCTTAGCACGCTTTCTCCTGTTACAGCACGCAACCCCCGTTCTGTCATCCACCTACTCAGGCCCCTCAAATATGTTTATCCGCTGCTTTCTCTTATCTCTTTTTCCCTCTATTTGGCTTGTTAGTATCAGGTTCTCCAAGCACCCCTTCCTCATTGCATATCCCAGGAACTTTAGCTATCTCTTCCTAATACTCAGTATTAATTTTCTTTTTGTTTCCATCATTTCCAAAACCTCATCATTGCTCACATGCTCTATCCATATTATCCGCAGCATCCTTCTGTAGAACCACATTTCATTTGCTTCAAGTTTTTCCTTCATCTTTGATGATATTGTGCAGCATTCACTGCCATATTGAGTAACTGACATCACATAGTAATCCAGTACTCTTTTCTTTGTTTCTAGCGAAATCTTCCTGTCTTTTAATACTCTACTCAGCTTCTGGAACGCGTCCTTCGCCATTCCAATTCATCTTTGGATCTCTGTGTCACACTTTCCGTCTTCGGTTATAACACTTCCCAGGTATTTAAATTTTTGTACCTGCTTGATTTTAGTATCCCTCACCTGTATTTGGCATTTTGGGCTGCCCTTTTTGCTGATGACCATGCATTCGGTTTTCTTGCAGTTTATTTGTAGTCCTTTCTTGTCACTCTCTTCAGCTACCTTCTGTAGGAGGTCTTGTAGTTTCCTTTCTGTGTCTGCTATCAACACTTTATCATCTGCATATCTTATGTTGTTCAAATGGTGGCCTCCGATGACAAATCTTGGCATAACATCTAGAGTATTCAGAATAGTCTCGTTGTACAAGTTGAATAGATCCGGTGAAAAGACACATCCTTATCTTACGCCCCTTTCTATCTTTGTATATCTGCTGAATTCGTTACCTGTCCGTATGTAGGCGGTTTGCTGTTAATAGAAATTCTCGATTATTCTTATGTCTTTCCCAAATACGTCGAGCTTGATGAACATCTCCATCAGTTCTTTGTCACGTATTTTGTCGAACGCCTTTGCATAATCGACAAAACATAGGTACAAGTCCCTCTTCATTTGTATTGCCCTTTCAGAGAGTATCATAATCATAAATATGGTGTTCCTTCTTCCAGTGTCTTTGAGGAATCTGTACTGTTCTTGTCCTGTCTGTGGCCTGATTCTGCTTATCATCAGGATTCGGATGATCAGTTCTGTAATGTGGCTCATTAAACTGATTACAATGCGCTAAAGAATTACCATGAAGTTTCGAATCCTATGACAAGATCTATATTTACAAATTCACTATCTCCAATGTCGAATACTCTTCCGCTATAAATATAGCTATTTTAACTATTTTTATCTACCGGCCTGAATATTCGAGAAATCTTATTAGAAAAGAATATACGCTCTGTTTTTCTTTTCAAGTAAGGAATCTTGTTTATTTAATTTTATTTTTTTGCTATGTATTTATTTAATCGTGCCTTGCTGTAAAACAATCACGATAATAAAATCATGGTCTTACATTTACCGTAATTCGCGGCGTACAAGTCGACCTGGCATAGAAGCCAACCTCAAGTATTTTTAGCTGAAAATTCTTAGAACTGTACCTACCTTATAGGTCGACACCCAAACATAAGTTAGGTTACCAGTGAACAAAAACTGTGAACCAAAAATATTTTTAGGCTTGAAAACTAGACTTGTACGTTGCACTTTAAGGTAATCTAAATATTTGACCAAGTTTGAAAAGAAGTTTCAAGCACGGAACACGACATTCCTATTTTCAATTCCGAGTCGTTGTCTTTTACACAATCTGCACATAATATTCTCAAGCGGTCACTATTCTAGGTTCTGACCGGGCTCGACGTTGCTTAATCAGCGTCTAACAAACATCCTAACTGGTATAGATACCATCTCTCAATGATGATTAGTATCAGTATTTAATTGAGTGTTAGCACCAGTAACAATTGTTGGCTTATATTGGAGATTGATTACAAGATTTCTCAACGCACCAGCCTTTTTCTAAGGATTCTGTTTTTAGTAATATTTTCATCTTGATGGTTTTGATTATTTTTCAATTGTTAAGTTCTTCCTCTTTCCTAGGGATTTTAGTATCTTTCCAAGTGTTCTAATAACAATGGGCTCACCAATCGTCTTCATATTTTATCATCTTTTTCATTCCTCTTGCTCAGCTTTTCACTTTCTTTTGATTTTGATCTATGTTTTCCTGGAACACTTAAATCGACTGATATTTCCTTCTATTTGTTTACAATAACTAAATCTAAATTGTCCAACATGGATATTTTTTTATTATGCTAGTTCTAAGCTTTCAGCTCACATGAGCTAACTTCAGAGAGGTTACAGGGACGTTAACATAAAGACATCCACCATCAAAGATGATATTATTTTGTGTTGACATAAAAAATTGCTATGTGACGGTAACAGTCACCGAATAGAAGACTCTGCTTGATCTAAATTGAGGAATCCTTTCGGACCTGAGAAAATGTTACGTTGTCTATTCACTAAGATAGATTCGAGACTATGACTTAAGATGTGAAGATATTATTATTGATAATAATAACATAGTATTAACATCAGTAGCTATCGGTGGCTTTCATTGGAGATAAAGTGACAACAAGCCTACTCAGGACATCAGCATTATTTCCAGTATCCTATTTTTCAACAATGTCATCTGGATGCTTCCAATGTAATATATTACTCTGAACATAAGAGGTAATTGACAGGTACATCCGGCCGTAGATGATGTTAAAATGCAACAAAAAACCCGACAAACGCCTTTATAAGTAATTGAATGACGGCTGTGATTGATAGCTATATCCGGTCGTATGTAAGTCAACAAAGTCACAACACGAGAAGGCAAACATGCGTAGGGGTTTTTAAAATTAAATAAAGTCTAAAATGTTTGGCAGAAGACAGCGAACTTCCGCTGGCTTCCGACTCCCGACGACCCCTAGTGTGTGCGTCTCTTTCCGGCTGCCCCTGCTCCACGCAAGCGTCACCGATGAAGATTAAGAATATAGAATTATATCTTTATATATACGGGTTCCTCGTTGTTTGCCCAGATTCAGCGGCGTAACATACTACACCAACACTCACCCTGATTTCCAGTTCTTTTCCTTCAAGTCTCTTCGAGGAATTTAAGAGAACTCAGATAACAACAGTTACATTTATGTTTCGTAAGTTCTTCAGCCTTCTCGCAAGATCGACATATTCACCTATATGGTGGTTTTCTTTCACATCTACCCTAGCGAATTTCATCATTAGGCACGTTTTCTTCTTGTTTACAAATATCAAGTTTTATCTTCCCGTCTTCATTAGGTAAGCCATATTAATCTCAAAGTTACAGATTCTTCTTCTTCTTCTTCTTCTTCTTCTTCTTCTTCTTCTTCTTCTTCTTATTATTATTATTATTATTATTTCTGCTGTATGTACATTTCCTTCCGGGAAATATTTCCTTCCCAACAATATACCTTCAGGAATGGTTTCATGACATTTTCCACTGATCATTTTTGTAAAAAAAAAAAAAAAAAAGATCACACACTTTATACAAAGATAAAGCTCTTCGTAAGATCCGAGGTTTACTTGTAAGTAGAATTGTTATCATTACTACTACTACTACTACTACAGTAAAACTTCAATTAAAAAATAACTAATGGATAGTGTATTCCTTAAATCCGATAAATGTCTCATTAAGTACTGTTAAGTAGATCATTGCATTTAAAGAACATCATTTTGTTAAATCCAAGATCGCCCTCAAATAACCAATGTTACGCAAAACTATATAATGTATAAAATACCAAATAAAACAATCGGACATACAGGGTCATTGACAGCGGTTGTTTATAATAAACAAGTGACTTTGACTTCACAGTAAAAACCTTGAAATATTAAGATGAGTATCCCTCTGTCTCTCACAACACGCACATACTGTTGTCAAGTTGTAAAGTTAGTTATCTTTAGTCAAAATTGTCTTTAAAGTAGTTGGAATCAGCAAAATTTTAAATTTCTAGTAAGTTTTATAGTTAACAAAGTTCACATGTAACTAGTAAATTAACATTTTTGCTAGATATTTGTTATGCTTTTTGATCGGACCTTAAATATCCAGTTATTCTTGGTATATCAGCAGTTTTAACTCTACATATTTTTTTAATTTCATTTTCACTTGTCATATATTTATTTATTTTGCCATCTTTAATAGACGCCATATTTATGAAAAAGAATTTTTGTTTGTAATTTTTAATTACAATCTCTGGTGTATTGTTTTGTTACACAGTGTAAGTTCTTGAATACACCCGTTACATTAAGTTATGTATCAAGTCACATTAAGTTATGTATCAAGTCATAATTGGAGTAGATAGACTAAACTATCGCCCGGTTCACACTCCACCCACGTCTATTGAACAGGTGTAGAGGCTCATCCCTTGTTCCCTGTTTAGGATGTGGTTTCCGGCTTTCTCTTTTCCAATCTTTTCACTCTTACGTAGCCCCCTGCACATCAGTGGCGTTACCGCCTTGCTCTGGGTGATATGATTAAAAAAAAAGTCACAACAAAGAACACAGATAGACAAAAAACTTTCCTAAAAATATGTGCAGTGCTCAAAAGAGCCGATATTTGGATGATTCCAACCCGGGGATACCAAAATCAAGGCAGGTGCAGGAATTTAAGTACCTGGGAAGTGTTCTAACAGAGGACGGAATGTGCGACACTGCGATCCGAGGGTGCATTTGCATGGCCAAGGGCATATTCCAAAAGCTGATTAGAGTACTGAGAAAAGAAAATTTCGTTGTAAACAAAGAAAAGAGTACTGTACTGTTATGTGATATCTGTTCCCCTATATGGCAGAGAATGCTGGACGATCTTATCAAAGGTGAAAGAAAGTTTCGAAGCAACAGAAATGTGGTTCTACAGAAAGATACCGAGGATACAACGACGAGGTTTTGGAGAGAATTGAAACTGTTGTATATGGAATGAGATGTTCCTATCCTCTTAAATACTATTGAAGTAAATTGTGGTAGGTTAGAGTGATTCTACTGACTTGCAGTCACTAGCTGTGTATCTACTTCACGCAACATGTGAGTCTTGTATTTGTTGATATACTATTATTCCCAACCTTCGTTTTGGTCATTACTCATACAGTAACCTTTTAGGATTACAACAGAAATGAAAAGGAAACTTATATTTAACATCAGGAAGAGACAGCTGAATTTTCTGGGATAACTAATGAGGAAGGAGGGCTTGGAAAATATAATTCTCACATGGCTGATAAAGGGAAAGAGAGACTGGGAAAAACATCGCGTGACATACTTGATAGGCAATTAAAAATGGATGGCAGAGCAGGGTTTTGGTGAAATACCAAGATACAAGGGAAGCGAAGATGAGGAGTGTCTTGATCGCCTACGTCCTGAAAGACACTTCACATAAAAGAAGAAAATGGTATTTCCAGTTTGTCAAAGAAGTAGCACAGTTTTAATGGGATTGATCCAAAAATGTCATTCACTGCCTTGACATCCCCACCCTGCTTTCGAATTAATCTTCTCATCTCTACTTTTATATCGGACTAGTTTGTAATTTTCTGAATCAGATCGTTTGCTGTATTACTATTATTATTAGCATTTTATTATTTAGTTTAATTTTTGCAGTACTTTTCTTTGTATTTATTTTGATTTTTTTAAATATTATTTTCAGTTCTTTTCATTTCGGTCAAGATTTTATCAGGATTTCTTTTTATTATTCGCCATTAAAAATCTTGAATATATTCGGCCGTTCTGCTAATCAGAACAAACCACTTCAGTTTTTATCACAGAGAATGCAGCTGGCGTTTCCAGTTTTAAAAACCATTCCAAAGTGTTCCGCGCAATGGAAGTCGATTCGACGAGTTACAATTAATCATTTTGGTTCATGTAAGCGACCTTAATTTACCCCGCCAGAGGCATTAAAATGCTAATCTGATTCCACCTCTTCTAGGTCGCTGCTCTGAGCAGCCCAGTAAGAAAGTGCCATAGTATCTTATACTATAGAGATAGTGCGGATTTAACAAGTACACGCGTGTTCCAGCGGTGTTTG
>JBBBDQ010002579.1:340000-397500 GCA_037127315.1 Ascarosepion bandense
GCACGGTATGCTGCAATATGTATATCTAGGATAAGATAACCTGACGAAACCTATCCCTCTTCAGGCTTATTTCTGTTTGTTTTATATACTGATTGTCAGCCAAAGCTAAATAGCATACTTTGACGTACTATTTAATTCATAGCTGGGGAAGATGAATTAAATCCTTTTTTTTCATGGGAATTAGAATGAAGAACAAGACTCAGCCGATAACAACTTTACATTTACTCTCTCTGCTCATCACTTTTTTTAAACCGGTAAAATATTCAGCTATCGACACACAGGGTAACAATTCACCGATTTTAATTTGGAAGATGTTTGTCGTTATGGATTCCAATTCTTTCTCTCATGTGAAAACTTCTAAGCAATTTAGTGCTTTGAAAATGGTTGTCAGTTAATTCCCTGAAGTCAGCAGCTTATACCAGTGAGGCCAAACATTTTTAAAAGGATACGCGTTACATTCCTTATCAGTTGATGATGACGACGTATATATAATTTGGCTGATATTCTAAATGCTATTGCTAAGCGGAAGGGTACAGAGTTCTCTGGTTTGGAAGGCTTCCCTTATTAAGGTAAGTTTAAGTCTTATAAAACATACATACACTTAAAGTGAAATCTTAGACGGCTCAGTAAAACGATTTCCTCCTTAAATCCTGTCTGGCTTCTACGTTTTTGTACAAACGGTCGGGTCTATCTTATTACTTATACTTTTGTATTATATATATATATATATATATATATATATATATATATATATATATATATATAAAGATTTGTTTGTTCAAGAATGCAAAATGTGACACAGAGACATTTTTAAAGTGGGGATGCATACGTTCGTTTTTATCTGGTGGGTGTTTTCAAAAAAAACAATTCCATCTGTTTCTGCAACAGACTATGCCTCTCATCATACTCAAGCTGAAGTTTCTTTTTGAACGATATATACACAAGAACTAGGATTAAACTTATTCAAACTAATCAGTGTGGAATGGACAGCTATAGTTAGCTATAAAATAATTTGTCTTTCCACGTGGACGCAATGAGGTTTATAACCAGTTTTTAACAAGAACATTTTTATGTAAGAGCAAAGATTTCACAGTTCTTTCGGCATATTACCACGGGTTGTAGATTTTAGTAATAAAAATGATAAAAATGATAAAAACATGAAAGGAAAAGATTAAAATTCAATTAATAAACATGAAAACTTGAAATAAATTAATAGTATGACATGAATCTAAACTTATTTATAAATGGAACTTTGTCTCTCTCTCTCTCTCTCTCTGTGTGCGTGTCCATTACCTATAGACTCCAAAACGGCTGAACCGATTTTCTTGAAAATTTACACAGTTGTACTATAAGAGTCTGCGAGTGTTCTTAGCTAGGTTTTGTGTCAAGGTACCCCCGATAAATATCGAAAATCGATAATCGAAAAAATCGGGTTATAGAAGGAGTGGTCCGATTTTAATCAAATTTGATACACTCATAGACAAAGACATAAGAAACGATATTCAGAAGTTTCAAGGTTGCAGTTCTTACAATAGCGCAGAACATCGATAATATATATATATATATATAAAAGGTGTGTGTGTGTCTGTTTATCTGTCTGTATATCCTTTATACAAATCCACAATTTTTATCCGATTCTTACCAAATTTCACACAAACATTCTTTAGGCTGAGTCTGAGCTCCAGGACCATGGATTAGTTTTAAAGCTTTCATTACACCCGAGCAACGCCGGGCTATACTGCTGGTAATAACATAAACTAGGAATAATAATATAATATTAATAATAAGATGATAGCAATAATATAATAAAAACACTATTTACTTTTGTTTGAATTGTAAATCCAATAGGCATGATAAATCAAAACTGACAGCGGCTTTCGAAAATATATTCCAATCAGTTGTTAACTAGGGCAAGAAATGGATTGTAAATGTTAACGCAACGAAACGGGTATCTTTTAATCATCATAGAGAATCATTACCCTTACGCCTTCTTGGTTGCATGTTTTCCCCTGATATGAAGTAGAGTGATTATATTGAATCAATTGCTAGGTCTGCTGCAATGGATATTGCTGTCATATCTGATCTAGTGCTCTTGGTAGTATTTACATTCTTCAGACTATTGTTCTCCTCTTTATTACCATGTTTACGACGTTTCAGCCATTGTGCGCTCCGGCCTTCTTTAGGTGCTAGGAATTTCGAACCGAATTCTTTATTTCGATCTCAGGTGTATAATTCTTATTTCGTGTACGATGCCACTTCTGGTAGCCATGAGTTATCTCCCTTTAACTTCTCTAAGTTATTTTTCCACTGCTGCCTGATATTGAACTCACAACACTTTGGCTCAAATCACTGGAACTAACCAAAGCCTATATCTACTGGATCATGTGTCCTTGGGAACAGCAGTCCGAGCAATATAAATAATGTAAATACTACCTCATCTCAGAAGTATAGACAAATGCTCTTGCTATATATCTCATGATTAAGGGTCTGTAATATTATTGGTTCTGACCTGGCTTCTCTTCTCCTTTGTACCTCAACGTATGAAATGAAGATTAGTAGTAGATTGGCTATTAGGTCACCTTGTTTTACCGTTGAAACGACTAGATGTAACCGTAAGTTCTATGCTAATAGATTTTTTTTTCTCACACTTCTGGAATTTTCTTCTGTTTTTTGCTTCCCTGTCACATACGATCTTCAGAAAATAGCTTAGTACTAGATTGGCTATTCACAAAGCTCTCATATATATATATCTCATGATTAAAGGTCTGTAATATTATTGGTTCTGGCCTGGCTTCTCTACTCCTTTGTACCTCAACGTATGAAATTAAGCTTAGTACTAGATTGGCTATTCACAAAGTTCTCATATATATATATCTCATGATTAAAGGTCTGTAATATTATTGGTTCTGATCTGGCTTCTCTACTCCTTTGTACCTCAACGTATGAAATTAAGCTTAGTAGTAGATTGGCTATTCACAAAGTTCTCATATATTTTGAACGGAAGTAGAAGTTTGTCCCTTGTTTCTTGTTTAGGATTGGGTTTTCTGGTTTCTTCTGAAGTTTACTTTCGTTCTGTACTACTAACGTCTCCACTTAAATTCCGAAAATTTATTTACTATTTATTTTTCATCAGTAGGTGTAGCTAGGGTTGCCTATCATCCAGTTCACACTTCTTTCCATCTTTTTCTTTTTCACATGAGTAGAAGTTTATTCCTTGTTCCCTGTTTAGGATTGGGTTTCTGGTTATTTCTAAAGTTTTTTCATTCTCTTTCACTCCCAGTAACCCCTTGCTCCTTAATGGCATTATCTTCTTGTTTGGGGTGAATTGAATAAAAAAACAAAAACCAAACCAAACCAAACCAAAAAACAAAGAAAACAAAACAACAAAATAATACTGACGTTTATAAAAAAAATTAACCTTTGGTTTTCTTTGTCTAACAGAAAATATTATATTTCAACCTATCTTCATTCTTCTCGTCAAGTTTTGATGTCGTCTTCAGGAAAAATTTGCATTTAATTGGTTAAATTCGTACCTTTCATTCATACTGGCGCGATGAACATTACAGCGTTTAATGTCAAAGTCGAGCCCGGCTCAAGAAGGCGTGAACAGATCTTAATTTAGTCGAACTATGTCCTTGTGGCGGGAAACAGATCAGATTTTTAAGGCGTGTGCGATGACGTCAAGTGCAGCCAAAAGAAGAAAAAAGTGAAATGGCCTGTAGATATTACAGCACATAGACTTTTGGAATTCTTGATTAAATCTTTAACATAAGCAGGTGATTTGTCGCCAAAAATTGCATTAAAGTTTCTCAAGAGTCCTTAATTAACCACAATAAAAATTGGTCTATACTTTAAAAATAAATTCCGACAAGTTTATGGTAACATGCATTAAAATATATGAACTTTGACACCACTAGAACTAGTAGTACTACTATAGCTAATTCTACGAATACGTCTGTCATTTTAAAGACAACAACAAAACAATTATCATTATAAAAAACATGGCTTATTTATTAAAAGTTATATTGTTTATTGAGCAACTTTTAGTCGGAGTTACATGTGCTATGTATTTTAGTTGTTGATACTCTTGGCAGTTCTCAAGTGATGTGGCTTCTGTTTTTTGGTACAGTTCGATATTTGAACTAAATTCTTTTGCATATATGAAAATATGTCAGCAGTAATAATAATAAAAAATAAGTATAATCAGCTGGTATTTATTTTTGCAGTAGATGTTTTTGTACGCATTGATAAACCCTGACGTTTCTTAAGCCAGTAACACTAACCTTCTAATATTTCAAAACCGTGAATCTTTCATTCTTATGCTAATCTCCTGGTCTCATTAATTATCATTTTGCTAGAAGCACTTACCGCTGAATTCCTTCGATTTACAACCCTCATTTTTATGTCAAACCCAAGTTTAGGTTAATGCGGGGCCCTAATGTGGGGAATGTTTATATTTTCTGGCTGTCTTTAGTTACTCTTCTCGCTGTCACTAGACGCGTATCACTTTTTCTTTTTTTATGATTCGGTGGGCCAGGAAAAACCTGCTCCTACTCTGTTCCCATGCTCCTCACCACGATTTGCAGCGGATGATGTAGCTTAATCCCTTACATCTTGTAGCCATATTTTTAGGGTAACATTTTGTAAAACGAACTTGGGCCGTATCCATCGGTACCAAGCAGCCCGACTGAACGCATTCACCACACTCTCTCCTTCATTAGTCATTCTTCTTTGCTGATTTGCATGAAGGACATATTTGTCTGCAGCCCAAACATTGTTACTCAGAGTAGTCTTATCATTACAGCGATTTCCTTTAAAATAAGTCTCTTTTTTTATATGATCATTAACTGGTTAATGATACGAATTAGTTGAGATATATTTTGGTACAATCAATCAGCTGGTACCAAATAACGTTTCCGGTACTTTGTTATGATAATTACTTTTTCCGAATCTATCTTCTGTGCTCTTAACTATAAAGTCAGCTTGGGCACCTCAAGGTAGTGAGTTCGATCCTCACTGGGTGCCCCATACTTTCGGCCTTGTGCCACATCTAAGCTGCGCTTTGTAAATTATACTATAAAGTCAGCTCTGCATTTCCAAGAAATTCTAGGGTATCTATGCAATCTGTAAATATAATTTTTGATGCAATTAATAGTTTTAATCTGACATTACTTTTATTACGATAATTGTTGTTTTAATGGATAAACGCGTTTAAGTATATATCAGTGTATATTTAGAGCTCCTCGTGACCGAACAGTTAAAGCATGCCTGGTAGTTTCTAAGGATAAAAGGAATACAAGTTCAATTCATGCTAAAAAATACGTTATTTTCTTTTTAAAAGATTCTCCTGTCTCTAAACTGGTAGTCATTAATTTCAGAGTTTATGAGAAAAAATCTAACATCTTGAGATTTTTCTTGTTAAAAAGTTGAATAATTTTAAAACGTTCAACATTATGGATAAAAAGTAGGGAATTTTATATATTGTTCTTTTTAGCGATTAATCATGAACAAAAGAAATTCACAGATTTGGTTAAAAAAAAAAAAAAGAAAATCCCCACAAAAACGTCAAAATCTGCGAAAATATTTAATTCTGTCATAGTTGTGCTTAGTTTAATTTGCAGCGTATATAGATATAGGTAGCAATAAAAATGTTGATAAGACAGTGAAGGTCACAAAGCACTGCCTGGAGCCCGCAATCAGGCTTGCCCAACCCCGGTCAAGGGGTGTGGGGTAGTACGCACTGGCCCTATTTATATATTTATATAGACGGGTTTCGACATAAAGTTCACGCCCCTTCCTTGATTATGTTCAATTATAATTTAAAAACTGCGTGGTAGAAACATGATTGCTGTTGCAATAAGTAAAAAAATACCATACTTCTATACAGATTGTCCTGCAGTCACTAATATTGAAATGGTGTCTGTCTATCTGAAATCATGGTAAATACTTTATGCTCCCTTTGAATATATTTTCTGTCTTTTTATATATGTATATATATATTGATATATCATACATGCATATGTTAATTGTTATTAACCGTTTCCTTACAAGGAAACAATTGGCATTCATTGACCGATCAGCCACTACTGCTGCCGGTTCAAATTTATAAAATCTTTTTCTTAAAAATCTTATATTTCTCAAGTCCAGTAGCTGTTATTACTCTTTCCGGTCGTGATAGAAGTTTCCTTCCTAAACTTCTACTTGAAGTTGTATGAAATGCTAACGTCTTTATTCTGACCTTATTTTTTTCTCGAAGTTACATGCGCTATGCCTTTTAGTTGCTGCTTTTGGTAGTCACCAAGTAATGTGGTTTCTGTTATTTGGTACAGTTTGTGGTTCTGTAGAGCCAGTCAACAATGTTCAAAGAAGGATGATCTTTGCCAAGACTCGCAGACTTCACTCGCTCGCTCAATATATAATTAATAAGTTGAATACAGCTGAGTGTTTAGATATTTCTGGACGGGTCTGGCGCCATGTGAAAGCCTCGATCTCACGAGAATAACACTAGTCGAGTTTTCAGGTTGATGTTTGGTTTTGTAGGTCTAATAATTATAGATTTCAAAGTATGAACATATGTATACGCTTATGCATGTAAGTTCTATCTGTAATAAGGAAGTTTGCTTTGAAGTAATTCATAATGTTAAAGAACATCCTCCATGGTAAAATACTTGGGAAGTATTTTTATCATTTATTTGCTGGCTACTTTCTTGATAAAAGAAAAAATCTTTCACCGAACATTTCCTCCAGAAAAAAACATTAACTCAGCAAACCAATTGATAAGACTTGATTCTCTTTCTTTTTCTATTAAAGTGATGAATTCAGAGGTAAAACTCTTCATGTTTAATTGGTTTCCTTTAATTCTTTTTTTCGATTTTAGCAGAAATCTATTTGACTGGTGTAGTTTGTTTCTTTCTTTTTCGCTGGCCCTATGTTAGTTTGTCTCTCTCCTTTCCCCTTCTTGGCCGTCTTGCTACCTTCTTGGGGTAACTCACTGGCTATTTCAGTTGACTAACCTAACCTCGCCTCAATATTCACTTGGTGTGACCAAAAAGTTAAAAATAACTTTTATCTTCCTGGTAGTACCCTCGTGTTGAGATGGGAATCTATTTTGTTTGAAATATTCTTAAAAGTAAGTCATTTTTTTCTTAATTTAAAACTTTTCATGTTTAATTGGTTTTCTTTAATTTGTTTTCGATTTTAGCAGAAATCTATTTGACTGTACTTTAACCAAGTTAAAACTTAGCATTCCACCACCATGTTTTTTTTCAATTGGAGTAGATAGACTAAACTATCGCCCGGTTCATACTCCACCCACGTCTATCAAACAGGTGAAGAGGCTCATCCCTTGTTCCCTGTTTAGGATGTGGTTTCCGGTTTTCTTTTTTCCAATCTTTTCAAGCTTTTTTTTTTTTTTTCAATTGGAGTAGATAGGCTAAACTATCGCCCGGTTCATACCCCACCCACATCTATTGAACAGGTGAAGAGGCTCATCCCTTGTTCCCTGTTTAGGATGTGGTTTTCGGCTTTCTCTTTTCCAATCTTTTCACTCTTACGTAGGCCCCTGCACATCAATGGCGTTACCGCCTTGCTCGGGGTGATATGATTAAAATAAAATCCTTGTTTACTGAAAATATAACCTGTTTTAAAGGAAGCCGCAGAAACAGAGAAACTTACTTTATTCACCGATGCACTGCGAAAAAAGTAGAATAAATGTTATTTTCTATAGTTTCTAAATATTTCAAATATTAAGACCGTGAAGAAGTTCTCACTGATTTTTCATAAAATGTAATGTTTTATTAATATAATTTAGTAAGAAACTGAAAGTACAGTCCATCGCTATCCACTACTTTTTCTCATCTTTCAATCAGCAATTGAATTCTTCGTCAGAAAGCGACAAGTTTTTTTGAGGCTAACCACGAGTAGACCCATTTTTTTAGCATTTTCGTAAGAATGAAAGCACTGCTCGGCGAGGCCATGTGCCATTGATCGGAACAAATGATAATTAGACTGGGTAATGTCTGGTGTTGTGGTGCAGTGGATATCGGCTCGGAACGAGAAATCGGGGAGCCGACTTCGAATTCCAGCCGAATTCATTGCATTCACTTACGCGCAAATACCCTTGGGAAAGGTATTAATCCGCATCTTCCCTCCAGTTATGGGTTAAATAATAGGACAGATTGGGTTCTATAGCCTTGGTCGGCAACCAGTCTACCGCAGAAAGCAATGGCAACCTACTGCAGGATAATCTTCTGCCCAGTCAGTCATGTCTCTGTCGAGACATGATCGCCCAAGCGTGTATCACGTATGGCACTTGGCTGACTGAATGTCTGGTGAATACGGCGGGTGGGTTAGGACATCCTATTTAGGCATTTTTTTACCCGCTTTGCAACATGTAGCTTAGCGTCGTCATGTTGCAAAAACACTTTGTCATGTCTCTGCTTATATAGCGGCCGTTTTTTTCTTCAATCCGCGGCTCAATCGCATCAGGTGTAGTCGACAGCGATATCCCGTGATGGTTTCGATTTGTTTGAGCAGCTCATAATAAACTGCATCCAGCTGATCTCACCAGATGCAAAGCAAAAGCTTCGAACCAGGGATATTCAGCTTGCTACCAATTTTAATGCATGGTCGGGCTTACACCACGATCTTCTACACTTAAGGTTATCACAGTATATCCACTTTTCATCACCGGTCACAATACGACGCAAAAACATTTTTTTTCCTGCTGTTGAAGCAGCTGTTCGTACGTGACAAGACGCCTTTCGACGTCTCTTGGCTTCAACTCATTCGGCACCCAGTGTCATGCTTTTGAATCCCTAATGCTTTTAAACTTTTCAAAACCGTTGTGTGATAATCTCAGAATTATTCTGCAAGTTCAGCTTGCGCCCGACATGAGTCTTCATGAAGTAATGCCTTCAATTCTTCGTCACCAAATTTTATCGGTGCACCAGAGAGTTCTTTATCTTCAACATCAAAATCATTATTTTTGAAGCGTCTAAACCAATCTCTGCATGTTGTCTCCGACAGAGCATGGTCGCCATAAGTCTCAACAAGAACTCTGTGTACTTCAGCTGCAGATTTCTTTAGAATAAAGTAGTGAAGTAAAATTCCTCGCAAATACAATTTCTTTGGCATGAAATCTGACATGTTTAACGCTATTTTTTAACCGTTTCACCCAAAGCAAGGCGGTACATATGAGAAAAGTGAAAGTTTAAGCAGGAGGAAAGCGAAGAGAAAGACGAACCAGTAATGGGGAAATGACGAGAGAAGGAATGGAGTCAAGTGGACAAGAGATGGGAATTGACATTGCATTTAAATTCTTAGAGATTTTAGCCGTCAGAGAAGCAAGTATACGGAAGGAAGTTTCACATAGCAACTATAAATAAAGTCTGCTCAGCATAGTTGTAGTATAAACCATAGTGTTGGACTAGGGGCTCTGTGGGTGTTGAGCAAACACAAATATGCCTGAGCAGGCATCTGCAACAGGGATTAGCTAGCCACCCTTGTAGACAAGTATACTCGGATGCGAGCGGACAGCCATTACTTATACGGGGGAGAGAGGGTGAGAAAGAGCAAGAAAGAAAGACAGAGGGAGAGTGAGAGACTTAAAGGGGAGATAATAATTAGTTAACATTTATCATTAAGATATTTGGTGATTGATAGCTGCAAATTAAAGATGGTTGTGTTTGATGATATTATGTTCACGCCAGGAACAATATTTTCATCTAAAAAGAAAAAAAAGTACTTATCTCTTACAATGTAGATGTGCTGACAACGAAAGTTGTAACAAGAAATATAAATAAACAAAATAAGAATAGAAAGAGAGAAATACAACACAAACCCGAACTTCTTTCTGGGTAAAGCCTTGAGATTTTTTTTTCATAGACGCAAAAGAGAAACATAATTTTCCTTGTCATTTTTGTTTTGTTTGTAGTTCTTTATCAAACAGACAGCCATCTTCAGATTCGATATTACTTTCCAGTTACTGTAGGTTTTTTTCTTTTTACGTTTCTTCAGACTGAAGTCGTCACATTGAAAGAATCGAGGTTCATCCTGGGTGGCTTGGTCTTCAAATAGTTATTCTATACAGCAAGAAGCGAAGGTTTTCAATTACAGACTCCATAGAAAGTCACCACTTGGAGGCTTAAAAAAAGATTTTGTAATATGAGGAAAGTTTTGAGTATTACCTGCAGATGAGTTTTGAACAGCAGAAGCCGTTTTTCATATTGGAAACTTATGTCAGAAAAGCAAAAATGTTGATATGGTTCCATACTTATATATATAACAGGAGATGCTGAAAAGATCTTTAGGCAAGCAAGAATGGTGTCCCCAAAATTAAAATTAAAAATTGTTCATATTTCATGGAGTGTGTAGAACTGAACACTTATAAGCATTCTCATATATATATATATATATATATATATATATATATATATATATATATATATCAAGTGGCGACAGTCGGTTTCATGCTTGAACATAATCTGCAAGACATGATTGCGTTCAAGAACATGAAGCAGACAGTTGTCAGTTGGTGTTAACCTTAGTGTCCACTTGTATATTCATATTTACATACACTCTTCCTCGCTCTCTCCCTCTCTCTTTCTGTCTCTGTCTCTATATATATATTTATATATATTTCTTGACAAAATACAACGGAGAATCTGTAATGTGATCGATACTGACTTGGCAGACCGGCTGCAGTCATTCTCTCGACGGCGTGACGTGGCTTCCCTGTGCCTCTTCTATAAATACTTTCACGGCTTCTGCTCCGATGAACTTAGATCACTAGTGCCCACTAGGTACTAATTTGCACAAGATACTAGATTAGCAACTAGGTCCCACCCTTTTACAGTGAAACCGATAAAATGTAATCGCAACTCCAACAGCTTCTTTTCTCGCACTTCCCGCCTGTGGAATTCCCTCCCACATACTTGCTTCCCCGACAGCTACCATCTCCAGGAGTTTAAATGTAAGGTCAATAGACACCTCCTAACACACTAACTCGCATCCATTCTCTCAAACACTCTTCCCATGTACATCCTTATCCGTCTATCAGCCGAGTTCGAATTCCAGCCGAATTCATTACATTCACTTACGCGCAAATACCCTTGGGAAAGGTATTAATCCGTCCTTTCCTTCCAATTATGGGTTAACTAACAGGACAGATTGGGTTCTATAGTCTTGGTCGGCAACCAGTCTACCGCAGAATGCAATGGCAATCTACTGCGGGATAATCTTCTGCTCAGTCAGTCATGTCTCTTACAAGAAATGATCGCCCAAGCGTGGATCACGTATGGCACTTAACTGACTGACTATTAAGGAGAGAGAAGAATAAAAGAATTAAAAAAGTAGAAGATAACGATTGACATTGCATTAAATTTTTCAAAATCGTAGTAGTCTCGAAAGCAAGTAGCTGTCAGAGAGTACCACAAGCGAGAGTTCAATAGAAGAAGCTGTTAGCGTAAAACTTATGATTACATTTAGCCATTTCAACTCTAAAATGTTACAAACTTATTGTAAGTTTCGTACTGCGTTTAAATTTTTGAAATCTAGATAGCATAGAAGAAAGTATATATATATATATTCTAAACATATACTGTTAAATATAAGAGACAATGAGTGTCTATTATATTTAATCATGAGCCGTTCTAAACGTCGTATTTTGGCTTTAATTTCAGTTGAAAATAAAGACAAAAATTCTCCAACATTTGGATTATTTTTTATTAATTTGGTTCTAAGGTTTCGGCTCACATGAGTCATCTTCAGAGAGGTTATTAAGACGGTAACACAATAACGTCTAACATCACCGACGATTTTATTTTGTGTTGACATAAAACTCTGCTAGGCAACGGCAATAGTTACCAAATATAACAAACGCAGTTCGCAAATTTGCAATGCGGTTCTATGACGTCACACCGCGTGATAACGCGAAATGGTTGTGCAGATGATTTACATTTAAATGACAAATTCTTTTGGTTTGCTGTGAATGTATGTGGGTGTTTTTTGTGTCGCTAATCAGAATGGAGATTCACTTTGGGGTTTGACCCCGAAGAATACATGCTAACCAACTGTTTTCCTCTGTTTTTCCCTTTTTCCTTGACCCTATTCTTCTCTTGTCTGTTTCTCTTCCTTAATGTTTTACCACCCATTAATCTGATCTTATCATTTTCCCTTCAGTCTTATTAAATTTGATGTGATATTCCTTTTTAGTACCAATGAAAGCAATGGCAACCTACTGCGGGATAATCTTCTGCCCAGTCAGTCATGTCTCTTTCTAGACATGATCGCCCACGCGTGTATCACGTATGGCACTTAACTGACTGACTCCTATTCTTTCCTTCCTTATCCTTTTTAGTCTATTTGTTAAAGAAAATATTTTTTCCAATATATATATATATATATATATATATAAAACTGTAATAACTCTTTCAAACCAGTTGTTTGTTTAATTATAAGTATTGTTTAATATTTTCTCTACTTGTGAATAATTTGTTGCATATTTGAATAAAATTTGAGGAAAAACTTTGCAAACTGTTTTTATTCAAGTAGTTCGATCATCTTCAGTCATTACCAGAGCTGTTAATATTATCGGTGCAATAGGGAAAATTTATCCTTTCAGTTTTGGAACATTTAATTTTTAACTTAAATAAAAATTTAACGTATGGAAGTGGCTGCTTTATTTTAAAATAGTCCATTAGGAGTCAGAACTTGATTTTAATTTTTAAACTGATCTTAAAATGCAGTTTTGAAAGAAATTTTATCTAATGTAGCTTCTTTTTTATGTAATTATAGCTTCGAATATATGAAGGCTATCTTTAAAATCATTGTTTTATAGTTTTTAGTATTATCTTCTAATATTTTGTTTATTTTAGTAGTTTGTGATGTTATGGTCGTTATGTGTCCATTAAGTTTTGATAATAAGTGTTCAGGGCGGACCTGAAGGAGACTACCACCACCTTTAAATTTGTTGTTTTTCATTTTTTTTCTTTTTTTTCAGTGCAATCTTATCGATTACACCCTAAACTTTCCGATTGGCAATAAATAAATAAATAAAAAATAAAAAAAATTGGAAAAAATTCAATATTTATACAATTTTAAGGGTTGGGCTAACGTTATAGTAAATCGATCTTCCATTTTAGAACCACTTGCCGGTACGACCACCTGTAAATTTGTTGATTATCAATTTTTTGGGGCTTATTTCAGTGCAATCTTATTGATTAAACCCTAAACTTTCCGATTGACAAACAAAAAAAAAAAAATTATAAAAATTTCAACAATTTTAGTAGGGACTCAGTTTTTCATGCAACCTTACAGTAAATCGATCCTGTGCAATTAACTTTTTTGCTTGCGCATATTCAACAACTGAATCCTTTGCGAAATTTTTTAATAATGCCATTCTTGGAGTTTCCGAGAAAGATACCATCGTAAGAATTGAAGCAAACTTGATAAAGACAAAACAAGTGCAACAACTGCCCCCCCCCCCAAAAAAAAACAGAATAAAGTGACCCCAACGCGAGTGGTTCCATAATGGAGGATCGATTTACTATAACGTTGTATGAGAAACTGAACCCCGCTAAAATTGTTTAAATATTGAAATTTTTCCAATTTTTATTTTGATAATCGGAAACTAATAATCGATAAGTCTGAGCTGAAAAAGTCAAAAACAATGAAAAACAACAAATTTAAAGGTGGTGGTAGTCTCCTTCAGGTCTTCCGTGTTAATTTCCGAGAGAATGTAGTGGTTCGGCGATCAATGTCGGAATCTAATTTTTTCAGTTATTATTCTTGAAGATGCAACCTTTCATAGGTGACTATAATTAAATTTTTTTTAATATAAGAGTACTATTTTGAGGACCTGTGTTGTTGGTTAGATGTTTTCATTTTCTGTAATAAATGATAAATCTTAGGTATTTATTATAATCTTCAAGTGATGTACTGGTGAATAATATTTTTAATTGATTTTTCATCTTGTTTATAGTTAGAATGCATCTGGTTACAATAGAAAAAATATTCTTTACATCAGTTTTGCTGTACGTGATATTTTACTAGAATTTTTAAAAGCTAATTTTAATTATTCGCCAACCATGTAGCTAGAGAAATTATTTCTAAGTGTTTGTTTTTCCTGCTCAGTTCTTTATAAAATAATGTGTATAAAGAAGAAGTTAAATAAATTGTCGTTTAAATTACGCAAAAATGAAAATAACACTGACATCTTATTTTAGCAGATATAATTATCAAAATGACACAAAAATATCTTGAAATACAATGAGCAAAATGATTTCAGAATCTCTTGCAACTCATCAGCACGGTTTCGTTGTTTAAGATGATTAATGCTGCTATAATCCTTCCTTTCAGTTCATCTTTGGTATTACAAGAAATTTTGTTGGTCTCTTGTTCAACTGTGCCCCACACATAATAATCAATGGGGGTTGCAATCTGGGGAGTTAGGTGGCTAAATGTGAGGGTCATGTAGTCGCAGAAATTGTCTAACATCTTTGACTGCGTTTTGCTGCTTGTGTGGCATGGTGCAGAATCCTGTTGCCAGACATAGGGTCTTCCAACAGCCACCCTCTTGAATCAGAACATTACTAGCTCTTCAAGGCATTTGAAGTAGATTTCCGTGTTAAGTCTGAGGCCCGGTGAGAAGATGAATGAAATCATAACTTCGCCACTAGTGTTCACTTCGAACAGCATGGTGTTGACTGAAAATTTGGTTTTCATCACTTTTAGTCCATCTCATGGGGACACAGTAATCCAACGTTTGTTCTAAAATTTATGCATTGAAGCTTCCAGCGTGAATGCCAAGCAGTACAGAATGCCATTTACAAATTTCTGGGGGAATGAATTGCGTCATGATGCTCTTTTTCTCTGCCCAACTGACCCTACTATACTGTGAAGACGACAAAATAAATAAAAAACAAATAACGTGTATGCGCAAAATTTAAAATATAAAATGACGACAATTTACCTATATATACAGTTATATATATATATATATATATATATATATATATATATATATTAATAACAATAATAACAATAATAACAATAATTATTAAACCGACTCTGCGTGTATTCTAATCTCAAAATTTTATAGAAGGGACTTTCTAAGACTATGAATGACCAGCAGAATCTAAATCCGTTATTGCCCTCGGCTATAAAGCTTTGGGCAAAGAGGGGGAAAAAAAGAAAACTGCTTGGGACCGACAATACATACGGTTCCTCCCAGTAAAAAGAAAAAAAACCCTCAACGGAACAAACAACCAGAAAAGAAAAGTGCTCGATACACACAATATATATATAACTGTGTCATTACTGGATACTTGTATATATATATATATATATATATATAATGCGTGTGTTTGCGAAAAAGGAACAACCCGCTGTATTTAATAATACAGTGTTTTTCATTATCGGAGCCGATATTTTAAAGTATGTCTAAAATATTTAATATGAGTCCAAATTATGGTAATATTTGATACATTTTATTGTTGTGAGTATAGTAAAGAATTTTGTTGATTATATTTTAGTATTTTTTGCTACGTTACATTTCATATTTAAATATCCGTGTATTAGTTACATCATGTTTTACAGAACTTCTTACACATGATGTAACTTATACTATACTTGAAAATATTTAAATTTGAAATATAGCGTTCCAAAAATACCAAGATAGGACCAACAAACCCTAGTTTATAGTTGTTGTTGTTTAAGCAGGTACAGAAATTTAAATATCTGTTCAAACAGATAACGGAAAGTACGATACTGAGATCCGAAGTCGTATTGGGATGGCCAAAAACACATTCTAAAAAGATAAGGAGAGTAGTGAGAGACAGGAAAATTTCGTTAGAAACTAAGAAAAGAGTACTGAACTGTTACGTGATATATTTCCTCCTGTATAGCAGCGAATACTGGACAATCCTTTTAAAAATATCTGTTCAAACAGATAACTAAAAGTACGACACTGAGATCCGAAGTTGTATTGGGATGGCCAAAAACATTCTAAAAAGATAAGGGGAGTAGTGAGAGACAGGACAATTTCGTTGGAAACTAAGTAAAGAGTACTGAACTGTTACGTGATATATTTCCTCCTATATTGAAGCGAATGCAGGACAATCTTCTCAAAAATTTTCCCGACTGTGGAATTCTCTTCCACACGATTGCTTCCCCGACAGCTACAATCTCTAGGAGTTTAAATGTAAGGTCAATAGACACCTCCTAACACACTAACCTGCTCCCATTCTATCAAACACTCTTCCCATCTGCCCAACCCTCATCCTCGCTATCCTTACTCATCTGTCACCTTCCTCCTGACATTCCCTATGTCTAACCACTCCTTCTCTTTACCTTCCCCTATGTAGCCCCATGCGCAATAGTGGCAGTGGAATGCCTTGCTTGGGGTGAGATGATTAAAAAAAAAAATGAAGGGGAGTCTCGAAGCAACAGAAATGTAGTTTTACAGAAGGATGCTGAGAATACCATGGATCGAGCATGAGAGCAACGACGATGTTTTGGAGAGAATGGAAACAAAAAGGAATCTTATGCTACCCATCAGGAAGAGACAATTGAAGTTTTTAAGACACGTGATGCGGAAAGAGGAGGGGGCTTGGAAAATCTGATACTCACAAAGCGGATAGTGGGAAAGAGAAACAGGAGAAAACAGCGCGTGACGTACTTGGTGAACTTGACCAAACGGATAGCAGGGCAGGGTTTGGGAGGAATGTGAACGGCCATGATCGGCTACGTCTTGAAAGGAGACGGCACATAAAAGAATAAAAAAGAAGTTGTTGTTGTCGGCGCCTGCAGACATCGGGATTCCCATCCTCTCTACCTATTCCCTGGTGGTGGAAATCAAAGAAAGTTTGACGAGACAATTCTCGTAAATTTGATTTCTTCACGAGACGAAGAAGCACACAGAAGCTAAAAGTGCCTACCTCACTGCTTAAAGGGGATTAAGACAGGCGTGATCTGGCAGACCTGGTTTTATCGGGATGTCCTAGTTTCCAGTATTAACAATAACCAGTCTTGGATCATTGGGATGGTCGAAAGACAGTCAGTCAGTTAAGTGCATTACAATCCATGACTAACGAGTCAGAAGATTTCCCAGCAGTAGGTTTCTTTCTGCGGTAGATTGTTGCCAACCAATCTTTAGAATGCAATCTGTCATCATAGGAAGTGAGAAAAGATGAATTCATACCTTATTTTCGCGTAAATGATTATAACGAACTCTGGAATTCGAATTCGGCTCTCCAATTTTTCATTATGTGACAATATTCATTACACAACAAGGCACATTGCCCAAACTACTTGAACAAAAACAGAACAACACATGCACTTTGAACATCTTTATCACCATTATTGCCATTATTTTTCGCTTCAATGTTCAGTAAGTCAGTATTAATAATTAGTAAAAAAAGAGCAAAAAAAGAAAGAAGTCAAATAGATTTCATTTGTTCTTGATGTTTCCAGTGAGGAAATACAATGATGTAGAAAATATGTTTTGGGATAAATAACGTTAAGTGAAAGCACACAAATATTTTCCATATCCAGGCTTGTTAATAAAAAGAAAATTATAGTCGTACACAGATCAGTTACAAACAGTAATTGTTACTACAAAAGATATTTCCGCATATTAGAAAAGCGATAGGGCAATGCTTTATCCAGGATAATTACGGTAAACCATTATGTTGTGTTTAACAAGTATGCATACTAAATTTGTTGAATATAACCAACATTGTTTGGTTATGTATAGCGAAGAGACAAACTCTTCCCAATTATATATATATATATATATATATATATATATATATATATAGTTTTGAACCCACAATAAATTTAACTTTTGAAACTGAAAAAATGTACACATTGTCTTTCCTAGATATCATACAACATGAAACCAATAATTTAAATTAAATTTTACAGGAAATCTACCAATAAGAAAGACCTCATAAATTGTTATTCTCATCACTGCAGGAGAATAAAATCTAGAATAATTATATGAATTGAATTTAGAGCACTAAGAATCTACAGCTAATATTTACTATTTCATCCACAATGATAAAAGAAAAGTACACAGATCTACAACAATAAAAGTGGATAATAACATTAGTAACAACTGCAACAACAACAATAATAAATTTGATAAAAGCAAGCATGTAATATCACCTACTAACTCTAAATATTAAAAAAATATTCCTAACAATATCAAAATAGTTATAACATCTAAAACTATTATGGATATATTCAGACCCAAAATGTCCATAACAATAATTCTGAAGCATATATATATATATATATATATATATATATATATAAATCTGCCACAGAAGTTCCTTACAATATACTGGGGAAATTTAAATCAGAAATGAAATAAAGACGTTTTTACGAACACAAAAAGCATCTCAGATATGACAATTTATCAAACGCATTGTTGACAGAAATCAGTTCAACTTTAACTTCAACTTCGACCTAAAGCCTGCTACACTTATAAAGAAGGAAATAACTAAGAAAGAGACTTCGTAAGAGTGCAACTTTATTCTTGTTGAAATGATAACTTACGCCCTGAATTTTTCAAATGTCTCCTTTCTTAAAGAAAATACTCATCTCCCAAGCTTACAAGTATGACCAAATTTTTCTTTAAATTCACTGAAAATGGTTAACGCAAGTCACTCTATTTTTTAAAACAAATAAATTCATAAATAATTTATCAATTTAAAGTAATAATGACATAGATAAACAAATATATATAAACAGATACGAAATAACAATGAAAACATTAACTCTCTAACGTTTATTAGGCATTAAATTACTTCATTTAGCGTTATCATTCAACTTTATTTGCTTTTACTGTGATAGTTATAATTAAGAATGTGTTAGAGCATTTCTAAATTAAAATTAAAATTTCTAAATTAAAATTAAAATTTCTAAATTAAAAAAATAAACAAAACAAAAGAAAAACATTACACTATTTACTTCCACTTTGCTTCTGTTCATAAATCCATGTTGCAAGGTAAAATCTTTGCATAAATCTTTGATAAAATACCTGAAGTGCCAAAACGAGTTGGTAAAGAATACTTTCCCCTTTGGCTTCATATATATATATATATATATATATATATATATATATATATATATATATATAATCGTACTGATGAGCTGTGATACAGCGAAACAGATCTGTCTGCGGATGACTATATATATATATATATATACACATATATACCAATCGATTTAATGGTAAAACCCCAAAGGGGATCCTATTAATTTTAAATTAAATATTAAAATTGATCCAGTCGGAGAGCTCAATGTAATTCAAATTATTTATTTACAGCGCCAATGTATATATTACATAAAAAAAAACAAATTTTCAAAGATCGTATGACCATTTCAAACCCACATCATCGGTGATCTTAATCATCACGGTAAAATACAATTATTTGTAAAATACAAATAATAATAATAATAATACTAATAATATATATATATATATATGTTATGATATGCATATATATATGTTATATATATATCATAACATCTATTAGAGAGGGTTTGCTACTTTTCATATTTGTGCATTTAATAATAGAGTTCTATTAAAAAAGGTAATTCGGTTCATTTTTATTTTGTTTTTCTTGTATGCAAACAGTACATTTCGTTTTTAGACTCAATAAGTGTAGACATTGACCCTATGATTATTGGTCCTGAAGGCTTTCGGCTAATCCCATTTTTAAGGACTTAAGGTTGTTTTATTTTAAATGGTGTATAATTTGCTGAAAGTAAGTAAATATGGTAATGGTATGCGCACATAGAGACATACTCACACACACACACACACACACACACATGCGCACACACACACACACACACATATATATGTGCGTGTGTGTGAGGAGTGTATACATGTTCCATTGAATACAAGAAATTATTTTGTGTTTTGTTCTTTTATTCCAAACCGTTGAAATCAATGAAAAATGTATAAAAAGGATTACTTCCCAAATATACAATATTTTGACACACACACACACACACACACATATATATATATATATATATATATATATATGTATGTATGTATCATTTCCAAGACCCAAAGCAGTAGTTTTATTATAGGTTTAATTTTCTTGTACAATAAAGTGCTTCCATGACCAAACACCTCTTATCGCTTCAGTGCTGATAAAAAAAAAAATAAAAGTGCTGATAAAAAAAGTAAATAAATGAATAAATAATAAAAAAAAGTTTTCAAACAAACAAAAAAGTAAATATTGGCTGCTTAAATCATCAGAACAGAACCCTCATACCGAGACAAACTCGGCCATGTTGGACACACACACACACACACACACACACACACACACACACACACACATATATATATATATATATATATATATTAAAAAATAATATACATATTTAATTTATACATATTTAATTTGGGGAAAGGAAGGGTAGAAAGAAAGAAAGAAAGGAGAAAGGGCGCAACCTGTATTTCCTCAATCGTCCAAATACATAGCAGCAGATTTATTCTGGATTGTGGAATATTTAGAATCACATGATAATATTTTCACACCACGTGTCTCAGTAAACAGTTCGCAGTAATCTGAGGTAGAATTCCTTGAGAAAACATTTCCGTTACGAACGTCGTCAAATTTATACAGAATAAGATACACGCCCTATAATGTTTCTGATTATTGTATTGTTTCTAAAATGTATTTTCCGGTGAAGCGTTCCGCACCGTCGACAAAGGCGGATCATTCCTGTTTTGTTATTTTATTTTATTTGTTTTAAAAAAATCCGCCATGATTTTGAAACATTTTCTCAGTTCAAAAATCGCAATACATATACAAGTTCAAGTGTAGCAATTACATGACAGTTGAAAGAAATATAGAAACGTCATGAAAAGTCATTAATAAAAAGTCTTTAATAAAAGAAAGTAAATTCATTAAAAATAAAATAATCAGAGCATTCATATGACGGGATTATGAGACAATTCAAGTATTTCCAGACAATAGTTATAAAACGAAAAACAGTACTGGGATTTGATTATAATGAATATTTTAATGTATTTTCCTTACGAATACTGTTTGTTAAGCTAATCCCTTTCTTTCAGTTCTTTATTTAGCTAGAAAACCATAAGCTGCTGTAGCAATTATTTTAATCAATAAATTAGAACACGTCAAATCATTCAACCACACACACACACATATATATATATAGAGAGAGAGAGAGAAGAAGAGAAAGGCAAATAAATCAGTAAGTCCGTGGCCTAATGGTGGAAAACAACAATATTTATTTTGCACATAAGTTATTTTTCAACATAATCAACTTTTTTCAATGCTCATAATTATTTAGTGAATACGTAATAGATATCTGAATATTTAGATATATCAATAAGTCCTTAGCCTAATAAAAAAAAAACATTTGTTTTACACATTTTTCAATATATATTTCCTTGTCAATGCACTTATTTCAGCTGTGAAAATTGATCCCATAAATTTATATGCAAAATGAAAATTCATATATTTTTATCCATTCTCGTATAGATTTTTATCCATTCTCGTATATTTTATCCATTCTCGTATATATATATATATATATATATATATATAGTCATCCGCAGTATAGGGTAGGTATGGATGGAATAAAATTCCGTACCCAAAGAAACCCTATTCTTAAAAAAGTGTTCCATACAAAGTAGAGCGAATAATATTTGTTTAGAATTTATAACATAAATGTTTTAATATCACTACAAAAGTAGATATCATCACTTCATAAGACACAGATAGTGTCGAAACAAAATGTCTACTTTTGTAGTGATATAACATATTTATGTTATATATATATATATATATATATATATATATAAACGTTTATGTAATACAGATCTGACGGGCAAATAAAAGTATCATTCCTTTCCTTAGAAATTCTTTGCTTACGTTAGGATACGGAACTGAATATATTTATTTCCAGAGTCGGAAAAAAACCTGTGTTTAAAAGCACTATTCAGACTTTTCTTGGCCATCGACATACTTCGTGGCTGAGAAGCTAATGCACGTCAGATTTTGTATATAATCGTGATATGGTGAGGGATTTCGACAAAGCAGCGCATAGCCTTACAGGTGGATCAGTTTTAGAAATACATTCAGTTTCTCATTGAGGGTATATCCAAGTGCCTAGATGTTACTTCCAAGTCGCCTTAGCTGTCCCTTCCTTCAAACTTATACAAAACAACCTTCTCGACACCCAGAATCTACTACTTCCGATCCAGAACAGAAATTCTCGGGTACGTGCATAAATCATTAAACACAGGCAATTGACAAATAAATCTGTACTATTGAAAGGAATATTTTGCCTTAGACAATCTTAATGCACTAAGTCAAGATATATACATATTAATACCCCCAATCAGTTTAGAAGATCAGAAGACATGTGGGTCATGAATTATTATTGTTATTATTTAAATCTTCACATCAGAGATGGAATAAATCATTTCTCTTTTAAGAGAAAATGGGATAAAATATTGTACAAGTTACCACACATAAAAGATTAAGCATTATACGTTATGCACTTGGATGTGCGTTGTTGAGGATATCGGCTCGGAACGAGAAATCGGGTTCGAATTCCAGTTGAATTCATTGCATTCACTTACGCTTAAATACTCTTGGTATAGGTATTAATCCGTCTCTTCCCTCCAGCTATGGGTTAAATAACAGGACAGATTGGGTTCTATAGCCTTGGCGGGCTACCAATCTACCGCAGAAAGTTATGGTAACCTACTGCGGGATAATATTCTACCCACTCAGTCATGTCTCTTTTGAGACATGATCACCCAAGCGTGTATCACGTATGACACTTAACTGACTGCCTTTTAATCTAATAATCTTATCTTCGTAATAAATGGTGATTTTTAGCATTGATAAGTAAATTGCTAACTCTGAGAGGAGTACTTTTAAAGATGTCGATTCAACTTTTTTCTTCTTCTGTGTTTAAACGCAGCATTCAGGCTTTGCTTGGCCATCGACATACTTCATATAATACATTTTTTATCCATTTTTCTTCTTTTTCTTCCTCCTCCTTGTTCTGCCAACAGTTTACACCAACTCGTTTGGGAGGTTACTCCCAGATTTCATCAAATTCTCTCGCCTTCATTTATCCTATAAGTGTCAAATTTCTCAAATCCTATTTCGTCATTATATGTGGGAGAAATATCAACGATCCCTTTCTGAGACCTCCATTTTGTTTCTATTTTCCCTTAAAACTTCTTCGTTACATACTTGTTGCGTCTACGATATTCTCATCATTGTTTTGTAGAACTACATCTCTGCTGTTTCAAGTCTCTTCTCCATCTGTAAGAACATTGTCCAGAATTTGCTGTCATATAGAAGGATTATTATTACACAAGAGTTCAGCATTTTTTTCTTTATTTCTAACAAAAATTTCCTGTTACTTAATACTTTGTGCAGTTTCTTAGATGCTCGACCAGATAGAATCTCTGAAATTTGACCAAATAAACAAACGATGTGCGTTGTGGTGCAGTGGATATCAGCTCGGAACAACATATATATATATGTTGTGGATTCTTGTTTAGAAAATCACACAATATAATAATAACAAAAACAGATATGAGAGGAAAAATGTAAGTATATTGAATAAGAGATATACAACCTGTACACGGCTAGTAGATTCAGGAATACTTGTTAGCAGGAGTCAAATATATACAAGAAGTAAGTCCGGGTAATAGTCTATATTCTTGCTGACCAACGAGCTGTGTTTCAACTGCTCTGACAAACACCAACTCTAACAACAACAACTCAACAGACTAACAACTACTGTTCTCTGTAGGAAGGATTATTTGTATACAATGAAAGAGTCCATAGAGTGTGTAAACAGGGGTGAACCCCCAACAATATATATATATATATTGTATATTTGGGTAGCAATCTCTCTTTTATGCAGCTTTCATAAAAAATGACAGACAAAGTGTGATGGTTAACCGAACATTCAACAACATCAACTACTAACACGCTAACAACATGCTTACTGTGTTCGGTACATAACACATACCACTACTAAAATAACATTCATTCTTAAAAATGGATGAAAGTATAGCCGAAAGCGCTCGGATAAACAATACATTTGGACAATTGTTATATAATTTATGTCCCTTAAAAAAAAGAAATCAAGATCACATGAAAAATTACGTAAAAACTTAACCATAACACCTTGTCTATCATTTTTAATGAAACCAGCATAAAGAGAGATTGCTGCTTATATATATATATATATATATATATATATATATATATATATATATATAATCATGTTATATAACACTTAATCCTGTATAACACGAATTTTAAATTCAATAAAAATCCAAAGCAAAATGTTTCAAATGTTTCCATTAGGAACAAAGAAATTCTATAAAACTCAATTAAAAGAAGAAAAAAAAAAGTTTAACTGCTTACATAAAGTCTGGTCGACATAAATCTAATGCTTCGCTTTCACTGCGACAAATTTAGCATTGATATGTAGCTTTTGAGGTGAGGCCACACCGGCGGCTATATTACATGCATATTTTCACGCATCCAGACAAGCGATGGGCATATAAGAATTTATGTAAAGTAGACTTCTTTCTCTCATTGTTAACGTTAGGTAATTCATACACATAAAAAAAGAGAAAAGAAATAAGTTATGAAAAAAAATAATAATTAAATGGAAAGAACAGACATGTAAGATTCATCATTTGAAATATGTCTTTTCATCCTTCTTGTTTCTCGGGCTTATTAAAAATCTATTTCATTTATCCATGACGCATTTTATCTTCAGTTTGCTCTGGAGTATCTTACTCAAAAGGCGTTAGCTTTTACACACACACACACACACACACACACACACACACACACACACACACACACACACGCAAGATATTTCTCATTGTTAGACAATTTTTACTTTTCTTGAAAAAGAAAAATGCCAGTTTAATATAATTATAGTCTTTGTAGTTAGAACAACTCAATTACGGAGGGTGCATATTTAAAATATTTAAAACAAAATTTCTCGAATATTCAGGCCGGTAGATGGAAATAAATATATTTAATAAATGAATAAAAACAGAGCATCTACGCAAAATATGGGTAACCATTAAAATCGTTTAAGCAATAAATCTAAACTTATTTATAAATGGAACTTTGTCTCTGTGTGTGTGTGTGTGTGTGTGTGTGTGTGTGTGTGTGTGTCCGTTCGTTACCTATAGACTCCGAATTGGCTGAACCGATTTTCTTGAAAATTTACACAGTTATACTATAAGCGTCTGCGAGTGTTCTTAGCTCGGTTTTGTGTCGAGGTACCCCCGATAAATATCGAAAAATCGATAATCGAAAAAATCAAGTTATAGAGGGAGTGGTCCGATTTTAATCAAATTTGATACTCTCATAGACAAATACAAAAGAAACGATATTCAGAAGTTTCAAGGTTGCAGTTCTTACAATAGTGCAGAAAGTCGATAATATATATATATATATATATTTCCTGTCTGCTTATGAAATATATTCATGTATTGCTATAATTAGTATTTGCATTTGATTTTCGATATTTATCGGGGGTACCTCGACACAAAACCTAGTTAAGAACACCTGCAGACGTTTATAGTACAACTGTGTAAATTTTCATGAAAATCGGTTCAGCCGTTTCGGAGTCTATAGGTAACGGACACACACACACACACACACACACACACACACACACACACACACACACACACACACAAAGTTCTGTTTATAAATAAGTTTAGATAAAATGACAAAAAATTAGCAGTAAAATAACAAAAAATATACACTACCGTAAACAGGTGATATCGAAATACAACATTTTTTTTAATTGTTGTATTTCTATATTACCATATTATGGTAATATCTTTTTGTTATCGCCCAACTTTTTCGTTATAAATTTGCCCCTTTTAACATGTCCGTTTTTACTGCAATAAATAAATAAATCTTCCGTTGGCCTTTAACCAAACTTGTGTGTGAAAAACGAAATTGACGTGCCGTGTTCAAATTCGGATCAATTTTGTTACGTTCATTTCATGCTAATTGGAAGAGCACCAATCTATCATCCTCAGTTATGGGTTAAATAGAAGGCAGATTAGACTCTCTTGTTTTGAGTAGCAGCTAAACTAGGATAAGGAAAATTCTAAGTTCAAACCCGAGGAGGTACACTGTGCACCATCGACTCTGTTATTAGTTCTTCTGAAAAGTTGGACTGGTTCTGCACAAGATTTTATCACCATAATCAAATCATGTATGGTGGCTGGTTTAGTAGATCACTTCGAAACTGAAGTATGGGCTCTCATAGATTGGAATAGACGAAAGAATCTATTGCTAACGTGCGTGTATGTGTATACACACACACACACACACACACACACGTGTGTGTGTGTTTATTGTAAAGGATTTCTGCAAATATATTACAAATTTTATAATCGTTCAACTGAAATACAGTATTAGTATTTAGATTATATAATTAATATAATTTCTCAAAAATGCCATTTTACTCTAACGGCTTATGCGACTAAATTAAAATATAAAAATATTTAATGTAATAACATAAATTCTTTACAGTATGATGTTATTCTTGAGAAAATTATATTAATGATATAATCTAAGTACAAATATTGTATTTCCGTTTAAAGATTACAAAATGTATATGAAAACATACATCTTATGTACGGGTAGTACGACATGGCATAATGGTTAGCAAGCTTGTATCGTTAAACCAATAACGACTGGAAAGTGAGTTCGTTCCTCACTGGGTGACCCATAAGTTCTGCTTTGTGCCACATCTAAATCACATCTACATATATGCGTATATCTACGTATATGCGTATATGCGTAAATATGTGATGAAAGTATGGTTTTAAGCTACATTTATGAGTGAAAGTGCTCAACATCAGGAATAAAACGTATGCAAATAGAAAAGTAGACACTAAGGTCAAGAAGTGACATTCTTTTTCATGTTTCAACGCAATCTTTAGGTCACGAACATTGTGTTTAATGATGATTCAGAATATCTATGCACGGTGTTGATGACAGTGTCCACTCATACATATATATATATATATATACTAGCAGTATAGCCCGGCGTTGCTCGGGTGTAATGAAAGTTTTAAAACTAATCCATGGTCCTGGAACGTTGGCATGAAAGACTAAAAAGCAATAGTTGTTTCCAGTTAAAGCGAAACCGTTGACTGAAAGAAAAATGAATGGATGTAAGTCAAATTTTGATTTCCTGGTATCGATATCAAATAAGTCTTTTTCGTCGTAAACTGAATTTTGAAGGCTAAATAAGTCCTCTCAGTAAATGGTATCATGGCTGAGACTAAGAACTACAATTATACTTACTTAGAGCCAAACCCGAAGCAAAAACTAAAATAAAAGGGCTGAAAAAATACAGACATACAGGCAGATAAACAGACTCACACACAAACGTCTTGTCTTTTATATATATATATATATATATATATATATATATATATATATATATATATATATTATCGATTTTCTGCACTATTGTAAGAACTGCAACCTTGAAATTTATGAATATCGTTTCTTATGTCTTTGTCTATGAGTGTATCAAATTGGATTAAAATCGGTCCACTCCTTCTATAACCCGATTTTTTGATTATCGATTTTCGATATTTATCGGGGGTACCTCGACACAAAACCTAGCTAAGAACACTCGCATACGTTTATAGTACAACTGTGTAAATTTTCAAGAAAATCGGTTCAGCCGTTTCGGAGTCTATAGGTAACGGACACACACACACACACACACACAGATACAATATATATATATATATGTACAATAATTATTTCATTAGCGAAAGTAGAACATTTTTGAATTGTCTTATATTTTTACTATTCCATCGGATTACTGAGTAAGAGATTCTGTGCATTTTTCGGTGTTATATTAAACTGAACCTCAAAACCATAGAAGTTGCTGGCTATATTGCCTTAAAAAATGCAATTACTGCTATTTGTAAAATATAGGATGCTAAATTATGCATGAAATAAGTTAGATAAATGAAATTAAGTAAAATTTTACTGAGCCTGAGCCTGATCTCACTGGTGACTAAGCTTAGCTACTAAGCTTGATCACCAAGCCTGGTTTTCCGCTCGGGTCTCAGAATGGTTTTGTGGGTTATAAAAATATTGTCGTCATAGAAAACAGATTGCTTCCCCTTATCTAATTTATTCTCTAAACTATACACAGATTAAAGCACAATTTTCTCTTTTAATTTATACATTTTAACATGAATTAAGCACGATAAGGAAAATGGCAACTTGTGTAAAATATCGTCAATTTAGTCAGTAACTTGCTTATAAATAAGGAGTAACACTTAATTTCTAGCTGTGTCTTTTGCAATATGATGTTTATGATGAAATCTAGATAGAAATAAATGACAGTTTAAATTCTTTTATATGCCTTGCATATATTCAGAACGTAGGTGATCATGGTCTTCCAAATCTTCCAGTCCCTTGTAGCAATTAATAAGTTTTGTCTCTTAGTTAATTAGCCTAAAACTTGTTTTACCATTCATTTGCCATTCATTTGCCCATTAAGTCTGTTATGCATTGCTTTCCTCTTCCCATTTCTCCTCAATCTGTCTCGTGAGTATCAGATTTTTCAAGCCCCCTTCCTCATTACGTGTCCCTGAAAATTTAACTGCCTCTTTCTGTTTCATGTTTCTTTTTGTTTCCATTCTCTTCAAACCCTCGTCGTTGCTCATATGTCCAGTTCATGTCATTGTTGGCATCCTTTTGTAGAACCACATTTCTGTTGCTTCAAGTCTCTTTCTCATTTTTGATGAGTTTGTCCAGCATTCGCAGCAGTACATGATGACATCGCGTAAGAGTTCAGTACTCTTTTCTTTGTTTCCAACGAAATTTTTTTGTCTCGCTGATATGTCGTTCTACAGAAGGATGCTGCGGATATCATGGATCGAGCATGTGAGCAATTATGAGATTTTAGAAAGGATGGAAACGGAAAGGAAAATAATACTGAGCATCAGGAAAAGACAGCTGAAGGTCTTGGGACATGTGATGAGGAAGAAAGTCTAGGAAGAATCTGATACACACAGGTCAGATAGAGGGAAAGAGAGACAGGGGAAAGCAGAGGATAACATACTTGAAGGGTTTGAGCAGGTGGATAACAGAGCGGGGTTTAGGTGTGGTAACAGGAGAAAGCGTGCTATAATCTACCAGGAATAGGGAGACGTAGAAGGCCATGATCGCCTACGCCCTGAAGCGACATGGTACATAGAAGAAGATAATCTGTTTAACTTTTGGAATCTAGCTTTGGCTATCCCAATACGTCTTCGGGTCTCAGCGTTGCACTTTCCGTTCTTAGAACACAATTCCCAGGTATTTAAATTTCTGCACCTGCTTGATTTTAGTATCACCGATTTGTAATTGGCATATTGTTTCTTTTTTCGTTGATGACCATGCATTCATTTTTTTTGTAGTTTATGTTTAGTCTTTTTTTCTCGTTTTCCTGTGTTACTTTCTGTAGCAGGTTTTGTATTTTCCTTTCCGTGTCTGCTATCAGTCGTCAAAAGCCTTGCATCATTTGAAAAGGAAGAAAAGTATACATTCATTCTATATACAATATTATTGTCAAATAGATATTATAAAGGAAAATAATAATAATCTTAAATTTAGTACATTTATTTCTTTAAATGAAGGCGTGTCATTGTATATAATCATAGATCTCATGGGTGAGCGCACCGTACGAGTGTATGGCACATGTGGCGCGTGTTGTTTTGTTGTTTTTCAAGAAAAAGGTTAGTATATATATTTTTTATTTGTTTTGGATTTTGGGTGGACACATTTTTCTTCAACTTTCTTAAGTATCATTGGTAATTGTATACCTGGAACAAAAATGATGATGACAGAAGGTGCTCAACTTGGGGCATAAAATTCACATTTCGAAGAGAGAAGAAATCAGAATACAGTAAGAGGAAGATGAAAAGGATGAGCACATTGATATCAGAATTTTTTTTCTGATAATTTTTTTATCTATCTATCTATCTATCTATCTATCTATCTATCTATCTATCTATCTATCGTAGTCTTTTTGTATATATCTATGACAAAAGAAAAAGAAATATCAGAGACGCTATTTGATTTTACTGAGAAAAAGAAAGCATATATAATAAGAATAAAGAAAGAAGAAAGGGAAGATGCAGCAGGCGATAACGCTATCATGCATTTAACGTCTGCTTAAATGAAATAGAAAACCTTGTTAAGTTTTAAATCTTTCTTTTTGTACCCTCTTACTTTTTTAAATAATGAACTGCATTTATACTTTTGATTGTTATTGCAATATTTGTTTTTAAAGTTGTTAAACGCAAATATTTAACGATATGATTTCCACGGGTATTTTATAGTCTTCAAACTCACAAGGAGCTTATTCAATCATTAACTTAAAAATTATAATTCATCAGAAAATTAAAACAGAAAATCCGTGAAATATTAATGGATGCCAGTTTTAATTACTGTATTCCAAAATGTGTGTACGTGTGTGTATTGCGTTTACTTTTTTTTTTCTATATTATGACGCTGCTAAATTTACATTTACATTTACAAGAATGCAGCTAATCTCACTTCTCCAAAAATGTCTACCGATACAACGTGAAAAATTAAGAAATACAATAGAAAGAATTTATTCATTTTAATTTAATTTCTTTCTGGGAATAGTTTTAAAAAATAAATAGATGGAATTCGAATGTTTCTCGCGATCTGGACATAGTTGCATATTGCGCTACTATATGTAGCCCGGTTCACACTCCACCCACGTTTATTGAACAGGTGTAGAGGCTCATCCCTTGTTTCCTGTTTAGGATGTGGTTTCCAGCTTTCTCTTTTCCAATCTTTTTACTTTTCTCTTTTGTTAATTTTTTTTTCAATTGGAGTAGATAGACTGAACTATTGCCCGGTTCACACTCCACCCACGTCTATTGAACAGGTTAAGAGGCTCATCCCTTGTTCCCTGTTTAGGATGTGGTTTCCGGCTTTCTCTTTTCCAATCTTTTCACTCTTACTTAGCCTCCTGCACATCAGTGGCCTTACCGCCTTACCCGGGTGATATGATTAAAAAAAAAATGTCATCTAGTAGGTTTTTTTCTGTTGGTTACAAGCACGGCTGGCGATTTTCGCGTTGGGTGATAGACAAGAACAGTGAGCGTGAATATTTTTCTTTTTTGATTAACGGGTTTGAAAACAGTTCTAATGCTATGAAAAGCTTTTAAGGAAGGAGATTTAGGTCAAACCCAGATGATATTCACGTTTCAAATATGGTGTCAGGCCATGACCCAGTCGCGCTTGAGAAAGGCAAAGTGACGAACATCTTGAAATCAGTGAAGAAATCCGTCGAATTATTAATCTGCGGTAAGTTCTTTCTCTTGTAATTATTGCTAACAATAATTAACGAATGTTAACAGCTTGTAAATTCTAAAGTCACCAGAACAAAACTGCTGGCTTTTAATAATCTTAGAGAACAATTTTTGTTCTCCATCTATACGGCTGCTGCCAACCTCGTTGAATCTTCTTGGGCTCACGTTTTCCACTGACATGAAATGAAACGATTTTATTGAATCGACTGTTAAGTCTACTGATAGGAAAGTTGGTTCACGGAGTCATGCTTAACAGTTTTTCTCGACGGAATCCATCTTGAACATTTATATGTCTAAAATTCGTTCTGGCATTGAATATTGCTGCTACATATGGTAACATTTCGATTCCAATATGCAACATCTTATTCGAACATTGGAAAACTGCAATAAATTAAGCAGACAGACTTTGTCGGTTGAATTTAATAAACTTGTTTGGATGAATACGTAAAACCTAAATATAACTTACATTTTCTAGCATTTTTGATAGATAAAATAAGTTTATAGTTTCATCGTATATAGGTTAAGTCTTTTCTCACAACTTTCTTACGTGTACTCTCCGGCCTTCTTTAAATGCCCGTTATAGTGTTTACGGTTCTTAGGCGGTATTCGCTTTTACTTCCAGATTTTTTTTTTTGTGTGTTTCACTCTATTCAGGACCCCGGGACCACTAGAAGTAGAGGATTACGTTAAGAATTAGTTTATAACAATCGGAGTGGCGGATAACGGTTAACTCTAAACGTTCATAGGTTAAGATTGTAGTTGTCGAGGAAACATTCTCTTCAGAGTCTATTCCACAGAGCAGTGGTTCGCGTTTGAGTAGAACTTACATCTCGCCGATGGAATACGGAGACAATATGAGTGGTTTGCTTCCGTAGACTATTAATGTCTATGCTCGTTCTTCTGATCGAGTTTATTGGGTGTGATGGTGATGAAAAATAAAATTGAAGATGTTATGGGGAAACATGTTAACGAAGTCGTTAAACGGACAGACAGAATTCTATCAGTAAAATTACTCCAGAAATTAGTCTAATAAGGGCAACGATTCCAACCCCAGCTAGTCTGCTACAACTAAATAAATTGTGGCGCTGTCTATTCATGGCTTCATGTCAGACTTGAAAAAGATTAAGTTAAAACTAGAGTCTTCTTTCTTTCTTTCTTTCTTTCTTTACAACGTCTATTCACGTTACCCAGAGATTATTTATGTATGCGAATTAAGTGAATAAAAGCAGTCCACCCAACTTTAATATAATGTTCAGTGGAACTTAATTCAACGCTTTTGAAACATATTCTATTTCATTATATTAATGAACAACTGCAAGAACACACTTTGTATGGAATAAAACCATCATTTAGAGAGGTGTGTACTATATCTCCTCTGCTATATCATAGTCATATTAAAAATAAAATGTGGTTTATTCAAAATTGAGTCTTTACGCTATTATTTTTATTGTTTGTGTAAAACCGCTGATTCTGTAGCTAGATTTATGATATTATGATTTATGATATCTAAGATTGAAACAATCGAGGATCTACTGGTGTCACTACGACCGCAACTATTGCTATTATTACTATAGAAATTTACATAGGATAGAAAAAAGTTTATATTAGAGCGTATTAAAAGTATTTTCGTCTTTTAAAGATAAATGTAATTTTCGTCTTTTAAAGATAAATGTAATTTTCGTCTTTTAAAGATAAATGTAATATATATATATATATATATATATATATATATATATAATTTTAAGTTTTTTAATCTCGAAATGTTCTCAGAAAGAGCAAGGCCAATGCAGAAGTTCGTCTACCTGTATTTTATATAATACGCAAATCGTTTGACAAAGTAAGTCAGAAAGCAACCTTGCTTTACTTCGGAAAGATATAAGAATCATCAAGAATTTTTGCAGGTCGAAATTGCCATACGTGATACACACTTAGGCGATCATTTCTCGAAAGAGACATGACTGACTGGGCAGAAGATTATCCCGCAGTAGGTTGCCATTACTTTCTGCGGTAGACTGGTTGCCGACCAAGGCTATAGAAACCAATCTGCCCTGCTATTTAACTCATAACTGGAGGGTAGAGACGGATTTATCCCTTTCCCAAGAGTATTTGCACTTAAATGAATACACGAGATTCAGCTGGAATTCGAACTCGGCTCTTGTTTCAAGCGATATCCATGGCACCACTACGTAGAGGGATAAAAAATGAGTTCAGCCTTTATACAAAAGAGAAAAGAGAGTAAGACAAGGATGCGTCTTCTTACCGGACTTATTCACCCTATACAGTGATAGGATTCTGAGAGGATTGAAAGTCTTAGCAGGATTAATTATTAGCGGCCACAATCTTAACAATATAAGATATGCAGATAATACGGTGTTGATTCAGTGAGAAAACTACAAAAACTTCTACAGAAGATAATGAAGGATAACGAGACGAAAGGATTACACACCAAATGCAAGAAAACAATGCACGGTTGTTATCAATGTATGAGCCAAAAAAGGAAAATTAACAGAGGAAGGGAAATGTGACTCTGAAATACGAAAGCGCATTTTAGTGCAGTGGATAACGGATTGGAACGAGAAATCGGATAACCAAGTTCGAATTCCAATTGAATTTGTTGCATTTAATTACGAAACTTGGGAAAGGTATTAGTTTATCGCTTGACCCTCCAGCTATAGGTCAAATAGTAAGTCAGATTGGGTTCTCTAGTCTTGGTTGGAAACCAGGTTACCGCAGAAAGTAATAGCGACTTACTGTGAGAAAATCTTCTGCCTAGTCAGTCATGTCTCTTTTGAGACCTGATCACCTAAGTGTATCTCCCAGCACTTAAGTGACTGATTAGAATACACTAAAAAAGGATACTGAAATATAATTAGAAAAATATCACTAGAAACAAAGGAAAAACTACTAAACTGTTACCTGATATTTGTTCTCGTTTATGGTAGTTAGTAGTGGACGATCTCTTCAAAAATGAAGAAAAGGCTTGAAGCAACAGAAATGTGGTTATGCAGTAAAAATCTGAGGCAGTTGAGGTTTCGAAGGCACATGATGAGAAAAATCTGTTACTCAAAGGACATACTGAAGGCAAGTGAGACAGGGAAACAACGCATAATATACATAGTGACCCTCAGTAAATATATGCAGTGCAGGTTTTAGGAGAAATGACAGGAATACTAAATTTATTAAGAGTCACAAAGGATAGGGAATTGTGGAGAGCCATGATGCCTACGTCCTGACGGGATACGGCACATAAAGCAGAAGAATGTTGTACATATGGTGTCTTCTGATGATCCTGATTTCAACTACTGGTGCTTTGGTTTTTGTCGTTTTTGGCGCTTTAAAGGCTTATAATCGACAACTGTTAACTTCGGGAGATATTTCGCCATCCTTAAGACGCTTAAACCAGTTTTAGTGAGTAAATATATCATCCGATATTGTTCCATTTTCTATCACATCCCGATTTCTGTAAAAAAAAAAAAAAAAATTCAGGGTCTTTGACGAACTTTTAAAAAATGTACATAAAAATTGTCGATTATTATATCCTTCGTAACATCTGAAACCGAAGGTACAGCCGAATAGATAGTCATAATATATATATATATATATGATTTTGTTGGTATTTATCTTGTTTTTGTCGCTAACATGTTCCCCTATCGCTACATTTGACAGATGTAATGTTAACCTTTCTTCCCAAGCAACTCATAACAGCAAACTTATAATACTCAGGAAAATTAAAAAAAAAATTTCTGGCTCGTGCCAAGTAACTTCCTGTTTTTTAATGTTAAAATTAAACTATTTAAAATTTGCGGTCTGATGAGATGGCTATCAAAAACCTAGCGGTCGAAATAAATTATAGTTTATAACAGCCTAAGATGGTGCGTCGAGTTTTACCTTTTTGTATCTCTCTCTCTCTCTCTCTCTCTCTATATATATATATATATATATATATATATATATAATTTTAGTTGTTTCTTCCCAAGTAAGGCTGTAATTGTATTAGTGCGCAGGGTGGGATACAAGGAGTGTAAGTGAAGATTGAGAATAGAAAGTAGTGAGGAAAGAGCAAAGGATGAACGGGGTTCAAAAAGATAGAAGATGGCGATTGACGTTGCACTTAAATTTTTGAAGATTGTATTTATGAGGAAGGTAATAGAGCTTCAAAAGTGGGAAGCGCAAGAACTTTTGAAGTAGAAGCTGTGGTGGCATTCAACTATTTCAAGAGTAAAAGTGTGGAACTTAAATAGTCGCACACTTAATTTCATGTATTCGAAGTACCAGGGTCAGGATCGATTAGATTACAAATCGTTCATTGGATGTTATGAAGAATCTATAGATGGCGCACCAGATCAAATGTGGTAACAGTATTCAGTGGATGGACAAATGGTATATATCTATATCTATGGTGTGTGTGTGTGTGTGTGTGTGTGTGTAAGAGAGAGATGAGGGCGTGAATATAGGAATCAACGCTGCATGGTGATTGTCACTTTCACGCTTTTATTTTCAGACTTGGTTTGAATATCCCATTAAATTGTGTAATTGACGATCATCATTCAGAGTTTATTCCTCTGTCCACACTGTGTCTATAGACGCTCTTTCTCCGATATTGACTACTCGTCCTATAAATATACGAAACTATATATATATATATATATATATTCTATTTTTAAAATAGAAAATATTCAAACAATCTACAATATAATTGTATCGAACACTTTTTACACTTTTTCATACAAATGTGTACTGGTCTAACCCTTTTATGACCAAAAAGTAAGTATTAAACAATCAGTATATATATATATATATATATATATATATATATATATATATATATTGTATCGAGGCAGCAAGTAATTTTCTAAACATATGCTGTTAAATATCAGAGACAATGAATGTCTATTATGTTTAATCATGAGCCGTTCTAAACGTCGTATTTTTGCTTTAATTTCAGTTGAAAATAAAGACAAAAATTCTCCAACATTTGGATAATTATTTATTTATTTTCTTCTAAGCTTTCGGCTCACATGAGCCATCTTCAGAGAGGTTGTTTAGACTGAAATATTATAACATCCACCATCACCGGCGATTTTATTTTGTGTTGACATAAAACTCCGCTTGGCAACGGCAATAGTTACCAAAAATAATAAACGCAGTTCTTAAATTTGCGATGCGGTTTTATGACGTCACACCGCGTGATAGCACGAAATGACAATAAAACCATGTAGTTAAATGCAATGTAATATGTTATTTCCGGATTTAAAGTTGATTTTATTGAGTGTTGGTTGTTTAAATTTGATGTACATGGCCTCCAATATCTGCAGGTTCCTCTTACTGTGTGTATGAGTAAGGATCACCGTATTGTTGACCAAAATCTGTCTGATATTACCTACATGTTTATGTTTTTCAGAGAAATGTTGTTTAATAGTACTCTGATCAGAAAGATGACATGTTAGAGCTATTGTCAATTTTGTTGAGATACATTTTAATTTCTTGATCAATAACGGAGTTAGGAAATCCATTATTGACTAGTGTTTGCTTAATGTTGCGTAATTCTTTATAAAATATAGATTTGGAGAAGATATAATTTGTGTGCGTTGAAGTAAGTTTTTTATAACAGCTAACTTATATCGTTGGGGGCATTCACTATTATAATTAAGAAGACACGAATTTCTGCTAGTTGGTTTCCTATATAGAGAAGTAGTAAATTTAGGTGTGCTAGAACAAAATTAACAATAGCTCTAACAATAATGATCATATCAATAATAATGGTTTACATCAAAATAAACATAACACTATTAACTTATACTATTGCAACCAAATACATAATAATTATAAACAAGATGAAAAAACTCTCTGCTATTCGTTCCTTATTTGATTATATATATATATATATATATATATGCGTGTGTGTGTGTTTGTAATTTCACCACAAGACATCTAATAAAGTCATTCAGAAGCTAGGAGTTTCTAAGTATTAAGAAATATGAGGAAAATAAAACAATTTAGGAGAGGGAACAATAAAAGAACGGGAATTAAGAAGACAGAAGATAACGATTGGCATTACGTTTAAATTTTTGATGATCAAAGTTGACTTGAAAGCAAGAAGCCAGATGAGAATTCTACACACAAGAAGTGCGAGGAAAGTTTTTTTCATACTAAGCATCTTTTATGTAACATTTTCTTTCTGAACGTTAGTGATCATGGCTCTTCATGATTTCCTCTACTTTGCAGCTCTTAATAAATTGTTTTTTGTTATCTCCCCTAAACCTCGTTCTGCCGTCTATTTACTCAGGCTAGTTAGGTAGGTTTTGTGTTTTCCTCTCGCCTTCAATCTTTTCTGTTTGTATCAAATTTACCAAGCCGTCTTTCCTTATTTATGCCCCATATAAATTTCAACTGTCTCTACCTGATGTTAAGTACCAGCCAGTCAGTTAAGTGCCATACGTAATACATGCTCGAGCGATCATATCTTGAAAGAGACATGACTGACTGGGCAGAAGCTTTTTCCGCAGTAGGTTGACATTACTTTTTGAGGTAGACTGGTTGCCAGCCAACGTTATAGAACCCAATCTGTCTTTTTATTTAACCAATAGTTGTGGAAGAAGCGACGGATTAATTTCTCAAGGGTATTTTCGCGTAAGTGAATGCAACGAATTCAAATTGAATTTGAACGCGGCTCTCCGATTTCTCATTCCGAGCCGATATCCACTGCACTACAACGCACATGATGTTAAGTATATGTATCCTTTTCGTTTTCATTTTCCCTATAAATTCGCATGTTCATTCTGTGGTATTCTTAACATTCTTCTGTAGAATCACATTTCTGTTGGTTCAAATCTCTTTTTCATCTGTGATGAGATTGTTCAGTGTTAACTGCCATATAGCAGGACTGAAATCATATACCATTTTAAAACAGTCTGCTTTTTTCTATTGGAATGCTTTTTTCGATATCCCAAAGCGCCTTCGAATTTTATTGTTGCACTCTTAGATTTCTGTTAAAATATTTTCCTGACCGTGATTTGTATAGCACAAATATTTATGTGTATAAGACCCAGTAAGAAAGCAAGCAGAGCGAGGCATTTAATAAATTGACCTTACCCTGAAAAAAGGGTATTTTTCAGCATGTCTGCGTCGCCACCAAATGTGACATAGGGTCGAGGTTTAAAATGGGCTTAACGGCAATACTGTGCAAAAATTACCCAAGTACATTTGGAACTTCCCTTTTATGGAAAACCTCAGGCGTCGGGAAATAAACCCATATCCCTACAGAAGGAGAGGTACTGCCTGGAAGGAAGTTCCCTCGCAAGGCTTAGGCTTAATATTTTTTTAAACTAGAATAAGTTAAATTTAATGTTGACTAAAGCTAAGAGAACAACTGGTAAAGTAAATGTAAAGTCAGTGGGCATTAACAAGAAAAACATGAAAATGATCTACGTATCAGTCAGTTAAGTGTCATACGTGATACACGCTTGGACAATCATGTCTCGAAAGAGAACTGACTATTAGGCAGTTTATTTTCTCGCAGTAGGTTGCCATTAATTTCTGCAGTGGACTGTTTACCAACCAAGGCTATAGATCCCAACCTGTCCTGCTTGAGGAAGAAGCGATAGATTCATACTTTTCCCGAATGTATTTGCGCGTATGAGAATACAACGAATTCAACTGGAATTCGAACAGACTTTGCTATGACACTCTATACGTAATCATTTGAATGAATGAAAGTTATAGCGTATTTTCTTAATAAATCCTACCAATGATATCAAGGCTTAAAAAATGATTTGCAAACTTTTCATAGCAACTTCATTAGCATGCATTTATATATTAAGATTGATTACAATGAATTCCTGTCATAAAATAATTTTCAATGCAATTCCATAGTGAAATATTTTTATTGAATTTTTGTTTTTATTACATCAAGCGTTATTTTAGTGGATATCCGTATTTGTGTAGACGACCTGTTTTCAAAATAGTGTTTAGTCAATCTACCAGTCTGTGCATTCGAGAAAAGGTAATAAACAAAATAAATCTAGTTAGGAGGATTCGAACCTGAGTTTTCTGAGAACCAATGTCTAGACCACTCAGCTACGGTTAGCAGCGAGGATTTCGGTAGCCGAGTGGTCTAAAGCCCCTCGAATCAAGCAGTGATTCGTCCCTACGAAGAAAGATGCAACTTCATAGGCTGCAGGTGGGTTTATTTTTTTTAAGTTTTCGCGGGTGAACATTCTGGTGAAATACAGGTACCCACTATTGAAGTAATGAAATATGTCAGACTAAAAATGGAAATCCGTTTATTCTCTAGAGATTACTGGATTTCTATCTATGGTTTGATATTTGCCGTGTTACTAAAATGTGATTGAATGACTGAAAGTTTAATGCTTTTAATAAATCCTTCCAACAATAAACCTTTTTTGCATTCATTTCACCCCAAGCAAAGCGATAAACAAACTAAGATGCAAAGTGTAACAGAGACTGTAAGAAACTGAGAAATCTTTACTAAGTACAATAAAAAGAGCAGGATTCAAAGAATAGCAGATGATTGACATTGCATTTAGTTTTTTAGATCTTAATTGACAGGAAAGCATGAGAAGAAATTATTAGAATAAAACTTACGGTTGCATCAACAATAAAGGATTACGCTTAAATCCTTGAAGATCAAGTACTAAAGACAGAAGCTCATCAGAAGAATTGCTGTGAAAATATTTATAGAAAATGTATAGGAAAAACACGTTGTGGTGCAATGGATATCGGCTTTGAACGACAAATCGGTGAGCCGAGTTCGAATTTCAGTTGAATTCTTGCATTCACTTACGCACAAATACCCTTGGAAAAGGTATAAATCCGTTTCTTTTCCTTCCAGTTATGGGTTAAATAACAAGACAGATTGGTTTCTATCGCCTTGGCTGGCAACTAGCTTAACGCAGAAAGCAATGGCAACCTACTGCGGGATAATCTTCTGCCTAGTCAGTCATGCCTCTTTCGAGACATGATCGCTCAAAGCATGTATCATGTATGGTACTTAACTGATTGACGTTACGACGGTGAGAAATTGGTTGAAGCCGAGATGTCAGAAACTGGTGAGATCAATACGAGATTATGAAACAAATGTAAAAGTAAATATTCCAAGAGATAAGTAAATTACACTTGCCTTCTATACAGCCTATCTATTAAAGAAATCAGTCTCAAGCATTAATCGAAAGACGCCATATTTGATTTTTGCCTGATACAGTCAAACCTTTGAGTATCGTGTGTTTCTATCACTCTTTATCCTAAATAATATTTACCGATTATTAATATTAATGGAAGCGTAGTCCAATGGTTAGATTGTTGGAGTTTTGACTATGGAACCCGAACTTCATACTCCACAATGTTCGATTAGTTAAGGAGGTTACTTATTGATAGTATCACACGCGTAGACAATCCCAGCGTGTGGCACCATTTCGAAGCGCCTGAAAAGCATACCACCGTATGACCTAAAAATTGTGGATGAAATTGGGCACATGGAAATTATCCGAAAGTTTTCAATGTTTGTACGAATAAACAGATAGAACATCTTAAGCTTTAGCTAGCAACCAGTCTTGAGATGGTACCTCGTTAAAAAACACCTAGCAGTGTGGCATCAGGTGTTGCCCTAAGAAAACAAAACAAAACAAAAACAAAAACGCACAATGAATGTAACTTTTACTTTGCACAATCTGCATTAGGTCGGGGATATCAGTATCTTTCGTTGTCTTTCATCTTCATGAAAGATTAAGTGAGTTGCTTTTTAAGACCTGGGAAGTGTTATAACAGAAGACGGAAAGTGTGACACAGAGTTCCGAAGGCGAATTGGCATGGCGAAGGAAGCATTCCAGAAATTGAGTAAAGTATTAAGAAACAGGACGATTTCGTTAGAAACAAAGAAGAGAGTAGTGGATTGCTATGTGATGTCAGTTCTTCAATATTGCAGTGATGAAGGAAAACTTGAAGTAACTGAAATGTGGTTCTACGGAAGGATGTTGCGAATATCATGGATCGAGAATGTGAGCAATGATGAGTTTTTGGAAAGGATAGAAACGAAAAAGAAATTGATACTGAGCACCAGGAAGAGACAGCTGAAGTTCCTGGGTCATGCAGTGAGGAAAGAGGGCTTGGAGAACCTGATACTAACAGGCTAGATAGAGTGAAAAAGAGACAGGGGAAAGCAGCGGATAACATATTTGAGGGACCTAATCAGTTGGCTGATGGAACGAGGATTGCATGGGGTAACAGGGGAAGGTGTGCTAAGAGCCCCCAGGGATAGGGAGACGTGGAAAGCCATGATCGCCTACGTCCTGAAAGGACAGGGCACATAGAGGAAGAAGAACCTTTTGCCAATTATTTGAAGCTAGAAAATATATTTAGAATGTAAAAACCTTTTGGAGATGACAATGACTTGTTGAGACAAAGCTGAAAGATTTGTTAAAAATTGATTCATACTTTTTCGAAGAGTATTTGCGTGTAAGTGTATTTTGAACCCGACTGTATATTGAACCCGACTGGAAATGGAACTCGGCTCTCAAATTTCCTATTCCGAGCCGTTATCCATTGCACCACCTGTCTATCCAAGCTTAAAGCACTTGTTATAACCAAGCAGTCACCCACAGCTCGACGTTGCTTAAATTCGGTGATCGTACGACAACTGTTATTTCAACGTGATAATGTTGTTATACCTCTTCTATAAAATAACAAAAACGTCTTAGAAGGTTAGAAAGAAACATTGCCATAATTCTAGTCCCTAACCAAGGACTTTCTATGATTGAAAATCGAATAATTAAAGTCTTCATCTTGGACTATACGAAATGCGCGCAATTTTTCTGATCGCTCCCATGTTCTTTTAAGAATCTTCTAGGTAAAAAAGGTGATGTGCATCTAATATATCAAATATTTATAATTATATCTTATTTTATATCAAATAAATTTCATTTTATCTTAGAGTAATGATTAGAATACTAATTTCATTAATCACTGTTAGGGTTACTAATACTATCGTCACTGAGTGTCACACTATAGTGTAACGCTCAGTGAGTATAGTATAGTGTTATTGTTAAAAAACTAAACTTCGCAAATGGTAACTTGACATGTAACAACTGTTGGAAAGTCGCAATCGTGACGTGAATTCAGTTCTGACTGAATGCCATATCACTTTTGCCCTCTACAAATCCTAGCAAGTTTTAGCAAATCTCTGAGCAAATCTCTGAGTATTTGGTGTAGAGAGCGACTGCGCCTTAGTAAGAAGTTCGATTCTCACTAAAAATTCGGCTATTAGGCCGGCGCCAGATTAAGCCAAGTGTAATAAATATTCACGTTGAATATTCAAAGTTGAATTGACAAGCCGAATTCTACTTCCGTCTTAACCCATTCAGTTTCGCACTAAAATCCTTCAGAAATACATGAATTCGTATCTTCTCCCGCATTTTAACATATGGGTTAAATATGGCAAAGTACATTAGGCTTTTTAGACTTGAGTGGCAACCAGTTTAAGGTAACAGAAACAATGAAATCCAAACTTTGGAGACGAAAACGGGAAACCTTTCCACTCTCTTCCTCCAGGATGCATTGTAATTCACACCGAATAAAAGAAAACTAATCTGTGGTGAGTCATGATCGCCTACGTCCTGAAGAGATATAACATCTTAATAATAATAATAATAATAATAATAATAATAACCTGCTTTTGAATAATGGTTAACAAGTTGGTCATGGTATTGTTAAATCTATGAGTTCGATCGTCACTGTGTATCACATTACGGCAGCCTTGTGCAAAAAAAAAAATGCCTTATTAATATCCTCTCGTTTTTCTATCGTTACGTCTATGGCAAAATGTTCAGGCAATCACTATCCTTCAGTGCTAACAGCTCAGACCTTCATAACTAAGACCGGCATTGTTTTGTTCACAGGGTTGAATGATCCTCATTGCCTACGTGTTCCATCTGTAAAAAGGTGTTTCCCTCTTTCGAAAAACTACTTTATGAAAGAGACTTCCGTGTAGATACTTCCCCGAACGCTACAATCTTAACCTTAATCGTGATCTAACTTTTATATCCACATAATCTCCACTTCCTTCTCTTGCGCCCATAATTCTATAATGCACACCTCACTCATTAAGGCTCTACCTTGAGGGGCTCATGAGATTTGTATAGAGTGAACATTGGTAAAAAAAATTTCAAAAACCCTTAGAGCGGTCTGCGATAGAGCGATGGTAAACAAGCAAAATAAAAGTCAGATGAGGTCGAAAATGGATTACTATTGCCATATTTCGACGGGAGCGGCCCAGTCCCCGCTTTTCAATCTTGAGTTCAAAAGCGTCTCCGCGTCCTTGTTGGAGAAGAATTATTTTCCACCCTCCAACTTCTCTCTCACAGGCGCGATGTGGCGAGCCTCTCACTACTCTATTGCTACTACCATGGAAAGTGCTCGGGTGAACTACAGTCCTTGATTCTGCCAGGCCTAACCTTCACGACAAGGACCCGCCATACCAATTACATTGTAGCAAACCACCCACATTCCCTCCGTATTTCATCGGTGAGAAGTAAAATTGACTCGAAAAGTTTCTTCCCACTAACCACTGTTCTAGGGAACAGACTCCCAAGAGGATGCTTCCCCGAACACGACAATCTTAACCTGTTCAAGTTTAGATTTAACCGTTACCTTTCCCTCATATCCATACAAACTACTCTTTAACGTAACCCCTTCTACCGCGAGTGGCCCCCAGGCCTTGTACAGAGTGAACCTTACTGTAAAAAAAAAAAAAAAAAAAATGGAAAAACAAGACAAAACAATAATAAGCTCATCTCGAATGTCCAAGCTTGTAACTTCATTCGCGTTATAGTTTTCTATAAATTCACCCACTGAATCTATGGTTGATTCTACAGAGACGTGATAATTCTATTTCCATTTGTAAATATTTTTCTCTTTCAACTTCAGGTATGTTCCTCTCTTGTCGGGCAATCAACTTTTTAAAACCCGCTGTGTTCAAGTGAACTTTTTGGGAAAGTCAAAATGTAGGGGGGAAAATGGGCGTAGAAATCGGCTCAGTTTCATTTTTTTTCCTGTTTCGCATCGCTGATTTTTGACACTCCAATCCTGTTCAGGAGAAGGACACGGAAGTAAGTGGAAGTAGATGTAGAAGGAGGCAGTCGATAAGAGGCTCCACCTGTGGAAGGAATCAACCAGTTGTAAAGAGTATGATAGGACAGAGGGGACCTAAAAACTCTTTCGCGAGTGAGTGTAGAAAACAGCTTTAAAGGGAGAAAAAAAAAAACGAAAAAAAACGAAAAAAAACAAAAACAAAAACAAGAACGGAGAGAGATTTTTAAGGTAGAGTTTCAGTTAATCTGCTTTGTATTTTTATTTTGAATATTTCACTCATGGAGTCTGGACAAGCAGTTATAACATATTCATAACACGTGGGCTAATTATTAACAAGCTGGTCTTACAGATCATGATTGAACAGTGATATCCATCCTCACTGGGTGCTTCATATTTGTCGCCATGTGCTCAAATGATTTATAGCAAATAGCTATAAGAACTTATTGGGCATTAAACCTTAGGGTATCGGTATGGGAGAACTTTTAGAATGGTGATATCGATCCTCATGAGGTACTCCGTATTTATAGCCTCGTGCTTTAGCCAAAGAATTAAGAAATAATATATATATATATATATATATATATATATATATATATATATATATTGCTTCTAATATTATTATAGCAGATTGAAAATAGGCACCTCATTTTTATTTTGACCTTGCAATACATGTTTCCATTTTAATAACGTTTAAAAACAATAAAAAATGTCAGATTAAAAATAAATCCATTAATTCTTTATATATATATATATATATATATATATATATATATATATATATATATAGGAAAGAATATTAATAAAAAGTTTTGAATTTAAAAATGTAGTTTTTTTTTAACAGTATTTGTTTATTTTTATTATATTTATATTTATATTTTTATTATATTTTATATTTCAGACCGCCCTCGGTCCTTCATCAGAAACAAGTGACTTGTTTCTGATGAAGGACCGAGGGCGGTCTGAAATATAAAATATAATAAAAATAAACAAATACTGTTAAAAAAAAGTACATTTTTAAATTCAAAACTTTTTATTAATATTCTTTCCTATACATATTAAGACAGTATACGTGGATGATCATCACTATATATATATATACCGTATTTGATTTAATAAATTTTTGTTTTTGATCGTTACTGAAGAACCGAGAATTTTCTCAATGAAATAGCTATACAACGAATATAGAATTCGGAATTTATACATATATATATATAACATACGTATATATTGGATATATTTAGACAACAATTTTTTTATTTAGATACTGTTATTTGAAAAGACTAATATCAAATCTGAAAAGACCAATAAAAAGGTTTTTTAAAAATTTTTGTATGGTTCAAACTATTTTTTAGTTCATCTGGAGAGACTAAAATAATTTACCCAATATTTTTAAAGCGTTTCCGATTTTCTTAAACTATTATAAAAAAAAACTCATGTTTTTGCTAGAGCGCTACTATATGAGTGCGTTCTGTTTCGGGTGATCCATATTGCGGTGTTCAAATTCGGGTGGTCAAATTATTCCTGGAAATCATAAATAGTTCGAACTGTAGTAAAATTAAATAAAACTCTTCAAAAATACTATCATTTATCTTAAATCAAAATTTGCATCAGTTTGAGTACGTGTATGTGTGTCTTTAATTTTGCTTGCCGGCAGATATCATTATGTCAGTTGAGAAAATTTAATTGATATTCGATTTTCTTTTTAGGATTAACTCTAAAAAGTATTCCAATTTCTGAAACTGTCTAAAAGATCAAACTTCAGTTGGAAAAAGGTAGTTTGAATTTTACGATGGATGGATGTGGGATGTGTAGTTTTTAAAGTATTGTGAGAACATCTATATATCCATCCGGGGATTCATAGATATATACACACGCGAAGTGATAGAAAAAAGTTCGGATGATTTGATTATGACAAAAATGTTTATTAACCTAACATTTAGTGTCTTACTACTCCTTTAAAGGAAATTCTATAGGCAGGAATATACAGATCTAAGAATGTATAGCGCCTAAATTACTTAAATGTGATAAAAGTATATTTTATGGTATATTATATTCAGGCGTAAAAGTGCTTAATATCAGAAATAGAATGCCGGTAAATATAAATTGGATACTGAGGTCAACATCGAGTGTCGATAGTCTGTTCTATGTTTGAACGTAATATTCAGGAGGCTATATATATATATATATATATATATATATATATATATGTGTATATATATACCTTTCTTTTTCATGTAATTATATATTGATATCGTGTGTTTGTAATTACGGATAGACTTTGTGGCTTCTTTAGTATCTTATATAGAATTATGTACCAATATGATTTTCAGTCCGACATTTTTTTCTTCATATGCATCCAACTGCAGCAGCTCATAAATACTTCAGTAATAATTTTGGTTTTTCAAGTAAAAAATGCGACAAACATTTTATTTTGTTGGGAAAAAATTTAATAAAATACGACAATTAATATAATAACTTTAATTACATTTTTCTTGAATAATGATTTCTATTAATTTATAGATTCTTACATACGGTTTTAGTTATTTAAATACCATATCTATAGTGTACACGACACAAAAAAATAACAGGAAATTTGGTACTGTTTATTTAATTGGATTTTTAGCTTAAAACCGAACAAAACAGAAATGTTAGATGTGTTGTTCAAGTAAAAAAAAGCATTTTTTTTTCTTAGTTAAGTTGTTTTCATCACAAAAAAAAATCGAAAATTTCTATTTTTTGTTGGGGGCACCCTGCATATTTTTACACACATACACGCAATCAGAGAGATACAAATTTTCACATAAGTTTTCATTAAATAATACTAAATATTAACCAATTAATACCTTCCATAAAATTCAGTACTAATTGTAAAAATTAGCGAAAGAATCCCGTATTGATTATAGGTTAATAAAAAAATTGTTATTAACTATTAGTTTATGATGAAATCCGGTATTAATTATAGATTTTTATATCTGACCCATTAATACGTACCATCCTCAAGACAAGTGTGGGTATTAACAAGATATACCTCTCTCTCTCTCTTTATATATATATATATATATATATATATATAATTAATGTGGAGAAGATTGTCACTTATCTGAGCAATGTTATCGAAACTTCGAAGTTTCCTGGATGCATTATTGTGACCAAAAAGACTGTGAACTTTTGAACACCCACATAAATATTCGATGCCATAATAATTACACACACCCATATATATATATATATATATATATGTGTGTGTGTGTATAAATAGATAGTATCACTCTCTCTCTCTCTCTCTCTCTTTATATATATGTGTGTGGATGTGCTTAATGAACTTTCGTCGTTTAATATATATATATATATATATATATATACATAGAAAAAGAAGTTTAGATAAACAGTATTAATCTATTTAATACATGTCATACTCTGAGTGACTATATCAAGGCAAACGCAAGAATTATATATTATGACAAGTATTTATGTACAAGTGCAAAAACGTTATTAGATTTTCAATATTTTCAAGTTTAGGAACGTTCATATATATATATATATATATATATATATATATATATATATATATATATATAACATAGTGATGATCCACGTATACTGTCTTAGGAAAGAATATTAATAAAAAGTTTTGAATTTTAAAATGTACTTTTTTGGACAGTATTTGTTTATTTTTATTATTGTATTTTATATTTCAGACCGCCCTCGGTCCTTCATCAGAAACGAGTGATTTTTAAATTTGAATTAGAAACGTATTTCACGATAGCGTACGAATTTTTTTTTGTGTGTTTACATCACGTGGTGTGTTTGTTCACAACATGCTGCACGTCCGTAGAGAAAGTCTGTTTGTTTTAGATAAAAATTTCTTGGAATATCTGAAAACAAATTTTTAGCGATTGAAATATTTGTAAAAGATTCAACACACCTAAGTCCCTATTTAACCCTCGCTTGTGTGTATTTAATTTTAAAATCCAGTATTTTTCTTTCTTTCTGCGTGTGTATGTAGAACTAAAATTGGAGTCTATTAGTAAACATTTGCAATTTTCTAAAGTATGATCAGGTTGATTAAAATGGGCTGCAATTGGGGAGTATACATTTTTTTGTCGTATATTTAGTTTGTGATTATTGAAGCGAAATCTAAAGCTATTACCGGATTCGATATCTGCTTTGTTGAATATGGCAGACAAGGAAACTTTAATTAACGTTTTATTTAGTTTTTCCAGCATTTTTACATATTTCCGTTTACTCCCACCCAACAGGAAAAGTAAAAATGCCGGAAAAATTAAGTAAGTTATTAATTAAATTTTCCTTCTCTGTCTTATTCAATGAAACATATTTATAAGAAAGGTTACTGCATTAATATATATATATATATATATATATATATATATATATATTCTAAAACAATAATTATTTAAGAATAATTTTCTTTGTCAATGCACATAATTCAGCGCTTGTAGTTTAATTACATTTTAATGACATTTTAAAATCAGAATTCTTTTAAAAGTGGGTGTAAGTAATTAGCTGAAATATATGGATCCATATTCACACACACACACACACACACACACACATATATATGTATATATGTGTGTATGTGTGTATGTATATATGTGTATGTTTATTGCTACTTAATAACATATAAATGTATAAAATTAAAAATGGTATTAAATAATATGTTTGTCCATGTTTGTGTTTGCATTTACGAACACCTCTACTTTTGCGGAGAAATATAATATCAGTCAGTCAGTTAAATGCCATACGTGATACATGCTTTGGGCGATCATGTCTCGAAAGAGACATGACTGACTGGGTAGAAGATGATCCCGCGGTAGGTTGTCATTGCTTTCTGCTTTAGACTGGTTGCCAGTCAAGGCTAAAGAACCCAATCTGTTCTATTATTTAACCCATAACTGGAAGGAAGAGACGGATTAATACCTTTCCCAAGGGTATTTGTACGTAAGTGAATGCAAGGGATTCAACTAGAATTCTAATTCGGCACCCCGATTCCTCGTTCCGAGTCGATATCCACTGCTCCACAACAACCCTATATACCATATTAATGTTGATTAATGGAAAAAAAAAATTATGAATCTCGTTGCGTCCTTCAAATGGACTTCGTTGTAATTATTGATGCAACCATAAAAAATATTTCTATATATATATATATATATATATATATAATTTTTTATAATTGCATCAATAATTACAATATATATAAATATATAGACTAAACTATCGCCCGATTCACATTCCACCCACGTCTATTGTACAGGTGTAGAGGCTCATCCCTTGTTCCCTGTTCAGGATGTGGTTTTCGGCTTTCTCTTTTCCAATCTTTTCACTTTGTTATTTATTTATTTATTTTTTTCAATTGGAGTAGATAGATCTATCTATCACCCGGTTCACACTCCACCCACATCTATTGAACAGGTTAAGAGGCTCATCCCTTGTTCCCTGTTTAGGATGTGGTTTCCGGCTTTCTCTTTTCCAATATTTTCACTATTACGTAGCCCCCTGCACATCAGTGGCGTTACCGCCTTGCTCGGGGTGATACGATATATATATATATATATATATATATATATATATATATATATATATATATATATATGTGTGTGTGTGTGTCGGGGTAGTGGTGGTGAAATATTAAAAGAATGCGCAGTAATAATTAGAAAAATGTTGAAGATAGAATAGTCTTCTGTTTTTCTTTTCTTTTCTTTCGTTGGAAGTCAGTTTATTTATTTATTCTGTCTGTCAAGATTAATACTGCTTCTGTCCCCAACCTTCTTTTTCTATGAGCCTTGTCCTTTCAGGACGTAGGCGATCACGGCCTTCCACGTCTCCCTATCCCTGGTGGCTCTTAGAACACTTTCTCCTGTAACATCTCGCAACCCTCGTTCTATCATCCACCTGCTCAGGGCCTTCAAATATATTACCCGCTGGTTTTTCTATGTCTCTTTTATCAAACATTAAAGAAAATGTAAATCGATACGAATGGGCGACATCATTTTTCATTGGTTTCATTATCAAACGAATAATAAATGGTCAATAAGAATCTATTATTTACAAACAAATAAGCTTTAGTTTTTAAAGTAAATTTACGAATTCATGTACGTACATACTTGTCAATGTAGATGTTTACAATTTGGCGATCTTTACAGTACATAGCGGACTCTTCATTTGTCAATGTTGTTTGCATTAAGACATTATAAAATAAATGATTTTGTAAGGTTAAATAACAAATATAGTTATTAAAATTATTTTACGATCGTAGAAAATAAACTAATTTATGTTAAATTTTACACACTCATTTTAATATTATTTTATATGCTTTTATTCTTACTTATTGTACATGATTTTATGCGCTTTTAATGCTTTTCTATTGATATTACGGTTTCATTATTTGTGTTTGACACACGCTAAGTCGAATAAAATGACTTAAAGTTGATTTTTATTTTCCATATTTTTTTTAAAAAACGACGTATAATGGAAAACGAATTAACTGGAAACGATGTTACCCGAGGTATATATATATATATATATATATATATATATATATATATATATATATAATGCTTATATATATGTATGTATAAATATATGATAATATGTATATATATATATATTTTATAAAATATATTTGTCTATATATTTAACTATGTATATATAATATATAGATAACAAAATATTCATATATATATATATATATATATATATATATATATATATATAAAATAATTATATATTTATATGGATGTATATTTTATAATATACATATATATTATAATATATAATATACGTATACATAATATATATATGTATATATATATCTAATAGTATGCATATATATTTATATATTTACATATTTATAATTTAGATATATATTCTATAATATGAATAGACATACATACATATATTACATATATATATATACATAAACATGCATATATATATATATATATATATATATTTTAATATGCATATATATTTATTTAAATATATATAAAGCCACACTGACGAGCTGTGATACAGCGAAACAGGCCTGTATGCGGATGACTTATACTTATATATATATATATATATATATTATATATATATATATATATTTCATATACATTTACATATACAATGTCTATATTATAGCATATACATGCATATACATATATATCATGGCCTAGGAGTAGAATCGCCAACTGACGCCAATGTGGTCGGGTTTCAATCCTGGGTTAGGAAGCGACCGGAGTCTAAGCCGTACTGATGAGCTGTAATACAACGAAACAGATCTGTCTGCGGATGATTATAGTATATATATATATATATATATATATATATATAATCTCACTGTATCGCTGAGCGGAGAGTTTTCTACGCTGTAATCAACATGTAGTGCGAGCGTTCTGTGCTGGAGGATATCGTCTGTGCCTGCCTGTTTTTCTTTCAACCCAAATAAGTAGACTGAACATGTCACGTGCTTCACTCCTCAGCGAATCTACGACCACAACCAGTCATAGGAATGATAATTGTGATTATTGTAGAAAATATTTATTCGAAATTATCTCTTTTAGTTTACCTAGTAAACGATTCGATTCAACTTTGAAATCAGCAAAATTAAAAAAAAATTGTTTGAATATTATTTGGTATATATAAAGCCCGGTTTATAACCATATGTATTTTTCGTGTCTAGCCATTTTTACATCACCAGAAGCGTTACTAAAATAGAGATGGGCGAATTACCCTTTGTATGTTGTGGACTCTTCTTATAGAGTAAGAAGATAATTTTTTTGTTATACTAAATCTGATATTAATCTGCTCATTTAAATGTAATGGAATTCGAGAATTTATAAAAATATAATTGTTCAGTTATTTTATTTTTAAAGTTTTTTTTTTATTTGGAAATTAAAATTGAAATTACTAAATGCTTTACTAGTACAGAATTTTATCGAATAAAGGTAAATGTAAAATAACGTTTAAACCCCCTTTGCTGAGAAGATTAATAAAATAATATATATATATATATATATATATATATAATTCCATGTATACTCATATAATATATCATTAATAAGGACGTTAATTTTTTTAAGATGATGTCTTTCTAGATGAAAGTTTAGCGTTACACGGATTATTTTTTCATTTTGTCATCGAGTTTAATCTATCTATCTATATCTATCTATATCTATATCTATATCTATCTATATCTATATCTATCTATATCTATCTATATCTATATCTATCTATATCTATATCTATCTATATCTATATCTATCTATCTATATCTATCTATCTATCTATATCTATCTATCTATCTATCTATATCTATCTATCTATCTATATCTATCTATCTATCTATATATATATGGCACTGAACTGACTGATATAGCTTCATTTATTATATTTGCTTTGATTCATAGTATTAACCTTTAAATATATGTAAATATAAAAATAGTATCATTAAATTACAATTGTTTTGATTTATGGTATGTACACAACCGAATCAATTATTATCGTTATAAAGTTTTACTTTCATTTTTGGAATTATTAAATCTAAGCAAGAAAATGTTTCTTTATTTCTTTTTTTTTTTTATAAGTACAACGCAATTACACAATTATTAAGCCTTCATCTTTTTACGACGCAGGTAATCTCGTATGTATTACAGATGAGCAATTTTCGTTTTTCTAACGTTTATATCTTAACTTTGTTATCAGAATTTTTCCTTAACTCGATATTTTTTTTTTTAATAAGGAGAGCAAATATAATTATTATGTATAGTTAGGTTGTATGTAAAGTGACATTATTATATTAAGGGCACTAATTCTTTTTTCTTCTTTGTGCCGTGTCCCTTCAGTACGTTGGTGATCATGACTCTCCACAAATTTCTATCATTTGTAGTTCTTAATAACGTAATAGTCTTTTTGTCGTTCTTTCCAAACGCTGCTCCACCATCTATATTCGCCCAAGCTCACCAGATAGGGTTTGCATTGATTTCCTCTGGCCCTCTTAACCTTCAGTCGGACCTGTGAGTATCAAATTTTTCAAGCTCTCTTTCTTCATTGTGTGCCCCAGATATTTCAACTGTCTCTTCCTGAATAATTTTTCGCATGTGCGTTTGTTTTTTAGTATAAACAGAATGCGATAAATAAACTATCGTCTAAATTACGCAAAAAATGAAAATAACACTGACATCGCATTTTAACAGATAGATTTACTAAACTTACACAAAAATACCTTGAATTACTAAAGAGTAAATTTATTTAACAAAATCGTCATTAGCTGCAACCACGGCCTCCAGACAACTTCATAATCTCTTGCAACTCTTCTAGACGGTCTCCTTGTTTAAGCTGGTGAATGCTGCTGTAATCCTTGCTTTCAGTTCATCTTTGGTGTTACAAGGAGTTTTATTGGGTTCTCGCTCAACTGCACTCCACACATAATAATTAAGTCTGAGAAGTTAGATGGTCAAATATAAGGGGTGATGTGGTTGCAGATATTTTCTAACAATGACTTGTTTCTCCAGCTTGTTTGGTATGGTGCAGATTGTTGCCATATATAAAATTGTTCAACAACAAACCTTTGATCTATGGCATCATTATCTTCTTAAGGCACTTGATCTGAGACTCTGTGGAAAGATGGAGAGAGGTATAACATCACCATCAATAGTGATCAATCCAAACACCTTCGTAATCGCCATTAGACTTTCCCAATTCTTTTCGAATCCTCTGCACTGTCCTTAGATTAACATCCAAACACTCTGCAATGTTCGTATTGGAGCTTCTGGCGCGAATGCTAAGCAGTACAGCATGTCTTTTCCGAATTTCTGGCGGGGTGGATTGCGTCGTGGCGCACTTCTTCTCAAGGACTGTACCCAATTGACCCTATTATACTATGCAGACGACAAAAACAAAAACAAACAACGCGCATGCGCGAAATTATAAATATAAAATGCTGACAATTTATCTATTGCATTCTGGACATAGGGAAAATATAATCTATACTTAAAATATTAATGTTTCCATTTTCTAATCTATGTTTTATGAATTTTTTAATCAATTCACCCCAAGCAAGATGACAATACCACTAAGCTGCAAAAGATTACTGGGGGTGAAAGCAAATGAAAAGAGTTTAGAAAGAAATGGAAACCAAATCCTGAACAGGAAACAACGGATAAACCTTTACTTCTGTTCAAAAAATATATATACTAGTGAGGATTGTAGCGTAGACGATAGGCGAGCCTATCGACTTCTATCGCGGAAAAACAAATGTACAAATTTCAGAGTTTGGGCGAATACCTTAGAAGTATAGAGTTGACTTTAAAAGTAACTGAAAACCCATTCCGAAACTCGAAACAAGAGATAAAACTCTACATCTGCTCAAAATAACGGGGAGAAGTGTGAACTGTGCGACAGATGAACCTATCTACTCCTGTTGAATAAAAATAAAAAATTAAAATCTATCAATCTTTTAAGAAAAATCAAGAAATATTTAGGTTTAAAAAAATAAAAATTTAAAGATCATGAGAATTGACACTCCACAAAAACTCATGAGTTTTATTTTCTAAACTTCCAAAAAAATACTATCCTTGACCTGTAATAGTTGCTGCATTTTTATGTATATTTCATAAACGACATCTAACAAATATTATGGGGCAGAAAAGGCGTTAGATTTTTTTCTCAACGCTTTTTCATTTATAATCTTTTTCGATATGTATGACATTTTATAAAGGCTGTGTCTCTTCAGAACAAAGACAGTCATGGCTCTTCAGGGGTTTTTCTCTTTTTCTCTTCCTCACAATTTTGAATTCAGAATCGTCCTTCTCTTAGTAGTCCCGTCTGCAACCCAAGGCCAGGGAGCCCATGTTACTCTACTATTTAATCCATACCTGACTTGGAGGGATGAGAGAAAGATTCACCTCTTTCTCAAGAGCACTGATGTGAAAGTGAATGCAACAGACTAGAACGAAATCCAGTTTCCGCGCCGATATCAGTTACATTATTCACACATTTTCTTATAATAAATACCAGTCGATTAATTGTAATTCTTTAATGATAATATATTAAAATTACTTTAAAATCTATAATCCGAATTGAATCGTCGAGCCGAGTCTTGGTATATAATGCTCACTTTCGCCTAAATGCCCTTGGGAAAAGTATGAGTCCATGACTTCTCACACTAGCTATAAAAAAGCAAGTTAGACTGGTCTCGCTAGTCTTGGGTGGTAATTAATCTAAGAGAAGGAAATGTATGTATTCCAAATCGTGGAGAAATCGATTGGAAACCACTCCACTATCTTTTCCAAACAAGCTGCTCCCTATTAATCACCAGAGAGACCCTTTTCTGCTTTCCATCTGCATGTCTGATGCTAACCTAAGAACTCTGGTTCACTGTGTCGTGCTAAAATCAATCTTACGTAACTATAACTCTACCATTCGTCCATGCTTAGAATATTGCTGCCACATATGGTCCGGTACACCTGCTATATATCTAGAGCTCCTTGACACAATCCAAAGAATCAGCAATATTATTGGTCTTGATCTGGCCTCTCAACTTCAGTCACTTTCCCCTCACCGTAAAGTTGCTTCTCTGTGTCTTTTCTACAAATAGAAATCATGGTAATTATTCGGATGAGCTCTTTGAATTTAAGCGCAATGCTAGACAGATGTGCGCTGTGGTGCAGTGGATATCGGCTCGGATCGAGAAATTAGGGAGCCGAGTTCGAATTTCAGTTGAAATCCTTGCATTCACTCACGCGCAAATATTAAAAGGTATTAATCTGTCTCTTCCCTCCAGTTATGGGTTAAATGATAGGATAGATTGGGTTCTATAGCCTTGGCTGGCAACCAACCCACCACAGAAAGTAATGGCAACCTACTGCGGGATAATCTTCTGCTCGATCAGTCATGTCTCTTTCGAGACATGATCGCCTAAGCGTGTATCACGTGCGGCACTTAACTGTCTAGACTGGTGACGAAGTTTCATCAATTTACAGTTGAGTTGGCTAGATATAACCGTAAGTTTTATGTTAACAGTTTTTCTCGCATTTCTCATTTGTGGAACTACCTTCCTGCTCCATGCTTTCCAGTCAACATTTGTCCTCAAATATTTAAATGCAATATCAAACACTATATACTGTCCTCCTGATTACTCTTCTTTTTCTCGCTCCTTAGTAATAGTTATGTTTTCTAATTCTTCTATACCCAGAAACCCCTTGTGTCTTAGTGGCTTTACTTCCATGCTTGGGATGAACTCCACTAAAAGAAGTTTTAGCAATTCAAAGATATTAATGTAAAGAGATCTGTGAATGGTTATGATCACCTACGTCTTGAAGAGCCATTAAAAAATGAGTTCAATGTATGGTTTAAAATGAAACCATATTTTGAACTCATTTTTTTTAATTTAATAGCCCTGTGTTCTCTATTCTTGGGAGCGCCTTGTATCCAAGTAAATGTGGTTTATACTACTCTTTTCTGCTTGTAATATATAACCCAGTATCACCTACCGCAGAATACGAGGAAGAACTCAGCATTGTATTTTGACAGTCTTCTAGGTCATAGGATAAGTCAATTCGTAATTATAAAAAAATATTTCCTACTTACTATTAGCAGTCTTACTTATGATTTAATATACACTCTTCCAAAAGTATCTAACCAAATTACTAATAATATATATATATGGCTGAAAAATGCTGAAGAATTCTCGGCCCGATAAAAAGTATTATTAGTAATTTGGTTAGATACTTTTGGAAGAGTGTATATTAAGTCATAAGTAAGACTGCTAATAGTAAGTAGGAAATATTTTTTTATAATTATAGCTAAAAAATGCTGAAAAAATTTATACATACATTTAAAAATGCTGAAAAATGGTGAAAAAGTTATACTATACATTTAAAAATATTTAACTAGTCGTCATTTTTTGACAACGCCAGTAAACAAAAACAAAATACTGTTGAGCATTAAT
>JBBBDQ010002579.1:402500-487500 GCA_037127315.1 Ascarosepion bandense
TGGTTTTTTATTATAATATTTTTGTTTTTATGTTATGTCCACTGGGGTTTCCTACGCTGGACATAGATATATAGTGCTTACCGTAAGAGAAACGCGTGAATTATTTTCTAATGTTTATAGTAATAATTTAAAATAATTACAAGAAACGTATTAGTTTTTCATTTGTTTAATTAATTCGAAACAGTTTTAAGAAAATATAATTATAGGTATTATTTTGATTTATTTAGACGAGAAGTTTTCGTTCGTCTTCATTCATCTAATTAGTAGTGATGTGAAAAAGCAGACGACAACACTTCTTATGTGCACATATGGCTTTCTAACTCAAGACTGAATTTTGACCAGGCAGTTATAAGTACAAACAGGATGGATTTAAAATAAAACTTTAACAATAGAAACATTGGTTACATATGTCAATTTTTAAAATTTTAATTAAAAATAAATAGCACAAAAGTGATTTTTTAATGAATTATGCATTTAAAAATTGTTATGCATAACCGTTAAATGTTGTCAACACCATTTGTAAGTAATATATGAAAACGTCAGGAAGAAGCCTTCTCTAAGATTTAACAACTCATAAGCACTGTTTGTTTTATCGACTGTTTTGTTTTTCCGATGTAATGTGGGGAGAAGAAAGTAAAATTAACATGGTGCGAATTTATAAAAAATAATTAACTCAATACTTAGAATGAAAACAAAAGACATATCTGTCTCAGAGGACACATTTTCCCATCTCGATTGAATAACAATTTATCTTTTGCTTTGTTTCTTTTCATTCCAGATTCTTCTTTATACGCTGTGTGCCTTCAAGACGTGGACGATCATGAGTCTCCACATCTTTCTATCCTTTGTAATTCGTCACAATTTTTTTACTGTCTTTCCCACTCCCTGTTCTGCTAGTCACTTACAAAAGCTTGTTAAGTATGTTATTTCTGTTTCCCTTTGCATTCAGTATTTCCTGCGAGTGTCAGATTCTCCAAACCATCTTTCCTCATTGTACATCACTGAGATTTCAACTGTCAAATGTACTTTTTGTTTGTATTTTTCTGTGAACTTCCATGTTGCTCGCATGTCTTATCCATGATATTTTCAGCATTCTGCTGTAGAACCATATCTTTGTTGACTCAAATCTCTTGTTTATCTGTGACGAAATTGTTCAGCATTCACTACCAAACAGGAGGGTTGATATTACATAACTGTTCAAACACTTTTTTCATTGTTTCTAACGATACTGTATGTTATGTTTCTATGGCATAATGTATTTTTTGGAAAAATGAACCTTGCATGTCATACTAAATGTTATTTAACACCACAAAAATAATTAGATTCAATTAGAAATATAAATTTTACGCTATCCTAAATGTTGTTGTTTAACACTATGAGAAATAATGTTTGGCGTGAACGAACCTATAGGTTTACAAGTCAAGAACAAAAGATTTGTTTATGTTATTTATGTGTGTTGCATAGCAGAACTTTTCCAAATTGTTGTCTAATCGTCTCTGGCATATTGTATTTTAACGTGAAATCGATTTCTTTCATATTGTATTTTAATGTGAAATCAGGAATTAAAACTAGTTTTATTACATTTTAACTGCAGTACAGCATTATTATATGGATTGTTTCAACTAGAAATATTTACACCGATAGTTACCATAGCGAGGCAGTTGTTGGTATAACACGGTCCATGACGGAAGAATACTAGCCTATTATCCTGTGTCGATACACCATAGGATTTAAGGTTAGCTTTATGTAACTGTTGTATTAGACGACCCCCTATTTTGAGGGTAATTTAAAAAGATTAATGGTCGCCTTATACGTGGAAATATACGGTATATAAGTCAATTTTCAATGATGACACCGATTCACGGGTGAAACAATTCAAAACACCCTAGTCGATTTATCATCATTCCCTTTATATATCATTGCTAAGGAGGAAGTTCCACTTCGTATGTTTCTTTCCCGGAATTGTTACATTGCGGAACGAACTTCCCTTCCCGATCAGTACAACGATAATATCTTAAAGTCTAGGTTCAAACATTATCTATCCTACATACCCTTGTAATATGCATCTTTTGCTTCCTCCTTGTACATTCTTAAAACAACCTCATTATTCAATAATCTTATGTCTCTTTCAAGTGGGAGCTGGGTTTATTCTGTTGTCTCAGGCATCCTCAAAAGGGGGAATTGCTAAGAAAGTTTGGAAAAATTTTCCTTAGTATTGCCATTAAGCCCATTCTAAGCCATGACGTTGTGTCACATTTGGTAGCGACATTTGTACACTGAAAAATAGCCATAAACTTGCTCTTCCATCAATTTACTAAAGCTTGCTAGGTGGTTTATTTTTATTTTATTTTTCTGTTCATCTTTCCTTCAATCAGTCCTGTGAGTGTCAAATTTTCCAAGCCTTAGAAATTTCAACTGTCTCTTTATGATGTTAAATATAAGTGTCCTTTTTGTTCCGATTTTCTCTAAAACTTTGTCATTGCTCATATGTTGAGTTTATGTCATTCTCAGCATCCTTCTGTAGGACCACATTTTTGTTGCTTCAATTTTCTTCTCCAGCTGTAAGAAAATTGTCCAGTATTCATTATCATGTAGGAGAACTGATATTACATAACAGTTCGATATTCTTATAGATCTATCTATCGCCCGGTTCACACTCCACCCACATCTACTGAACAGGTTAAGAGGCTCATTCCCTGTTTAGGATGTGGTTTCCGGCTATCTCTTTTCCAATCTTGTCACTTTGTTTTTTTTTTCAATTGGAGTAGATAGACTAAACTATCACTCGGTTCACACTCCACCCACGTCTATTGAACAGGTTAAGAGGCTCTTCCCTTGTTCCCTGTTTACGATGTGGTTTCCGGCTTTCTCTTTTCCAATTTTTTCACTATTACGTAGCCCCCTGCACATCAGTGGCGTTACCGCCTTGCTCGGGGTGATACGATTAAAAAAAAATTCTTACCTTTATGGCTTACATAAAATCTACCGAGGATGACAAAGCTAACCTCGCTGCCGAGCTTCAAAAGGACCTCCAATCCGTGGTGGACTCGGGTAAGAATAGGCTCGCGAATTTTAATGCTTACAAAACGAAGCTGCTATCTAATAACCTGGACCAGGCTTCTCTACCTGAAAGCGAAACACTGCGCCTCCTCGGGTTAACTGTCAAACCAAACCTCAAGTGGAATAACTATATAGAATCCATAGCTAAATCCGCAACTAAGTAAGTCGGTTCTCTGTTTAGGGCCAGGAAGTTTTTTCCGTCCCAAACAATACTGCCCATATACAAGTCTACTATCAGCCCGTGCATTGAGTATTGCTGCCATATCTGGTCCGATGCTCCTGCTATCCACTTAGGTGTCCTCGACCGAATCCAACGGAGAATCTGTAATGTGATTGATCCCGACTTGGCAGCTAGGATACAGTCGCTTTCTCACCGACGCAGTGTGGCTTCCCTGTGTCTCTTCTACAAATACTTTCACGGCTTCTGCACCGATGAAAACTCACTGGTACCCCCTATATATGAATTTCCTCGAGCCACAAGATTAGCAACTATGTCCCACCCTTTTACTGTGAAACCAATAAATTGTAAACGCAAATTCTACTCCATCAGCTTCTTTTCTCGCACTTCCCGCCTGTGGAATTCTCTTCCGCATATTTGCTTTCCTGACAGTTACAATCTCCAAGAATTTAAATGTAAAGTCAATAGTCATCTCCTGTCTCAGTAACGTATATCCGCTCTCTCATGCTTTTCTACATCCACCCCACTCTCATCAGTACTCTCTTCCCTCTTCTACTCTCTTCCTGGCACCCCCTGCAACCTCTCACTCCTCATGACATTCCTCCTATTTAACCCCCTGTACAACAGTAGCAGTAAAATGCCTTGCTTGGGGCGACACGATTATAAAAAAAAAAAATAATAAAGAGGTTCTTGGATGAACAATTAGTAGAGTTTATAACCATTACATTATCACTACGTCCGCTTTTCATTTGTAAACAACACGAAAATCAAAATTGTCCCTCACTAGGTGGTTTTTCATTTCAATCCGGTGTCAGCATTAATGAACCAAATCCAAAGAACAGTTTTATATGCTTCCAGTGAAAGTATTTTATTATATAACATGCTTTTGTAATAGAATTCAACCTTTCAGTCAGTTAGTACATAAACATTCATTTAAATTAAATATTTAAGTTAAATATTTAAATGAATTGAATCATTTAGGAGAATTGAAATGTCCTTAGGGAAAAAAAAACGTTGGTGATCATGGCACTCCACAATTATCAGTCACTTGAAACTCTTAAGAAATTTGTTCTTTTTGTTATTTCTCATAAGCCTTGTTCAGTCATTCATTTACTTAAGCTCGTTAGGTAGTTTAAGCGTTGTTTTCTTCTGTTGCCTTCAATCAATCCGGCGACTATTCAATTTTCCGAACCCTCTTTTCTCGTTATGTGTCTTATTAATTTCAGTTGTCTCTTCCTGGTTTTAAGTAGAATTGTCCTTTTTGTTTTCATTTTGCCTAAAACTTTAGAGTTGCTCGCATGTTCGGTCTATGTTATTCTCAGCATCCTTCTGTAGAACCACATATCCGTTGCTTCAAGTCTTTTTTTCATTCGCTGTCATATAGAGGGAATGATATTCGGTAACAGTTTCATACTTTTTTCTTTGTTTCTAACGACATTTTCCTGTTTCTTAATAGTTTGCTTAGCTTTTAGGAGGCATCTTTCGCTAACCCCCATCAGATTTCAATGTTTGTTCTTCATTTCTGAGGTGATTGTGAAAATAATGATATTCACTGCCATTATATAATAGTTCAGGGAATTATTCTAACGAAACTTTCCTGAACTATTATATAATGTCAGTGAATGTCATTATATTATATTATTATTATATTATACTAGCAGTATAGCTCGGCGTTGCTCGGGTGTAATGAAAGCTTTAAAACTTATCCATGGTCTTTGGACGTTGGCACGAAAGACTAAAAAGCAATAGTTGTTTCTACTTAAAGCAAAACCGTAGACTGAAAGAAAAATAAATGGATGTAAGTCAAATTTTGATTTCCTGGTATCGATATCAAATCAGCTTTTTTCGTCGTAAACTGAATTTTGAAGGCTAAATAAGTTCTCTGAGTAAACGGTATCATGGCTGAGACTAAGAACTACAATTATACCTACTTAGAGCCAAACCCGAAGCAAAAACTAAAATAAATGGGCTGAAAAAATACAGACATACAGGCAGATAAGCAGACACACACACAAACATCTTGCCTTATATATATATATATATTATCGATTGTCCGCACTATTGTAAGAACTGTAACCTTGAAACTTCTGAATATCATTTCTTATGTCTTTGTCTTTGAGTGTATCAAATTTGATTAAAATCGGACCACTCCTTCTATTACCCGATTTTTTCGATTATCGATTTTCGATATTTATCGGGGGTACCTCAACACAACACCTAGCTAAGAACACTCGTAGACGCTTTTAGTACAACTGCGTAAATTTTCAATAAAATCTGTTCAGCCGTTTCGGAGTCTATAGGTAACGGGGACACACACACAGACAAAGTTCCATTTATAAATAAGTTTAGATAGAGACGGATGTGCATTGTGGTGCAGTCGATATCGACTCGGAACGACAAATCGGGGTGCTTTGTTCGAATTCCAGTTGAATTCACTTACGCACAGATACCATTGGGAAAGGTATTAATCCGTCTCTTCCCCCCATTTATGGGTTAAATAGTTGGACAGATTGGGTTCTATAGCCTTGGCTGGCAACCAGTCTACCGCAGAAAACAATGGCAATCTACTGCGAAATTATCTTCTGCCCATTCAGTCATGTCTCTTTTGAGACATGATCGCCCAAAGCGTGTATCACGTATGGCACTTAACTGACTGTATATAGGGTTTAATAACTCGCACACATATTCACATATACTCACAAGAAAAATAATTATTTTTAACTCATTCTCGAATTGACCCTACCTAAAATCAAATCCCATCCCTGTAGTGATTTGGAAAACATCACGTCAAGAGTAGGTTTTGTTGTTCTTAGGAAGAAGCTGTCCACGTGGAACTTACTTTTTAGTCATGAAATACGAAGGGAATGGGAATAATTCACACTTGATATGGCGAGTCCCAGTTTTAAAGGGCCAGGGGTGGTGAGAGTAAGAAATGTGGAATCAGCGAGACGAGTTCAAATTCTAACCGGATCTTTTAACTTTAATTTCGCACTAATGTTCTTGGGAAAGGCATGAATCCACACTGCCCCAGAACACATGCCATGGAAATAGTAATAGAACAGCGAGAGGCTCGCAACGTTTCATTTTTGATCTTTCATCACTCACAAGTCCGCATAAACGCTTTTGAACTTTATCAAGACAGACACGTGAGGACTGGACGGCTCCAGCCTAAATATGGCAACAATATTCTATTTTTGGTCTAATTTGTGACTTTTTTTATAGAGCTATTGATAAATACATAATCGATCAAGTTACGTCATCACACACAAGCAAGTCGACATAAATTCTAGAAAAATAAAAATAATAGACAATAAAATAGTTAAAGTGAAGAAATCTATTAAAGAAAGACATTGTTATTTACTCAAGTGCTAGTGAAATCTCTGAATGTTTCCTGGCATAGAGTCTGTCTGTTTTAATAAAAAATTCCTCACTTTTGCAAGGATCCAGCCAAATGGCTTTGGCGCTCCAAACCGATGAAAGGAATACTCTTCTCTCAACTCACGACACCTGTTTTCTTTCTCCTAGACTGGTTGTCAGCAAAGGAGATACTGTACCCAGTTTATCCAGTTGTTTAACTCAAACCAGGGGTTTTCCAAGAACATTTGTTCAAAACTGAAGTTAAAAGACCCCGTTTAGAATTTGAACTTGTCTCGCTGATTCCACTTTCCGTGCCGATAACCACGCACAAAGAGATAGAGAGAGAGAGAGAGAGAGAGAGAGAGAGAGAGAGAGAGAGAGAATGATAGATATGAACAAAATTAGATTAGATAGATAATATAATCTGTTCGAGGATTCCCATCATCTACCGAGGCGGCTACTCCTTCTATAACCCTACTTTTTCGGTTATCGATTTTCGATATTTACCGGGGGTACCTCGACACAAAACCTAGCTAAGAACACTCGCAGATGCTTACAGTACAACTGCGTAAATTTTCAAGAAAATCGGTTCAGCTGTTTCGGAGTCTATAGGTAACGGGGACACACACACACACACACAGACAAAATTCCATTTATAAATAAGTTTAGATAGAGACGGATGTGCATTGTAGACGCCTGATAATGTTTGACTTACCGTAATATATTGATATTTATGTATTTGCGCATATATGCACGTGTGTTGGGCATCTTAACGTGGTGTAATGGGCTAGCAAGCTTCTTACTAAACCTTGTGCTACATCTAAGCTATGTTTATAAAATCAGCTTGCATATGTGTGATATATATAAAGAGAGAATATACGCTTGACACTTAAAGTTACTCTATCCGAAGAAGAAACGCTTAACCAGCAAATAAATTCTGATCTGATATGGGGAAAGGGATCAGGCCGGGAAAGTGTTTAGCAATATGGATGAAGTTATATAAAAAAATAGGAAGTTGTTTTTGCTTTTATTATTTTGTACTTAAAAAAATCATTTCCCACTAAGGAAGGTGATGAAGTCACTAAGACACACAAGTTACTGAGAGTAAAAAAAAGTAGAAAACGTTAGTGTGCAGAAAGGAGAAAGAAAAATATGACAGAAGATAGCGACTAATGTTACATTTACAGTTTTGAAGAACATTGTTGACGGGAACACAGGAAGCTGGAAAGGAGTTTTACGGAAGTGCGAGAAAATATCCTACTCAAGAAACACAATTGCTGTTATAGTTACAGTATGTGTGGTGTCTCTACGACTCTCGGTAGATGATCGGGGACTTGAATAATAATAAGGATATAGTAATTAAAATATAATAATATTTGAAGCCTTCCTCGCATGTCGTAGGGCTGACTAGCTCTTATAGCTGGCCTTTATTACTATGCAGTATGTTTGATCCTCACAGGGTAACCCATGTTGCTTAACTTGTATTCAGTTCAGCTCAATTTAATCAATACCAATGTTAATAATAATAGTAGATGGTTACGTGAATCTGAAACCGAAGTCCTTATTCTTACAGCGCAAGACCAAAGTTTTTTCACTAGGAACTTTCAGGCAAATATTGTACATAATAATGTGGATCCAAAATGCAGGGTCTGTGATAAATATCAAGAAACAATAGACCAGGATGTTCTGTACTTGCCCCAAATCAATATAAAATTGTCATGATAGAGTGGGGCAATATTTACACCGGACAATGTGCAAACACTATGGAAAATATGTAAACAAACACTGGTATGAACATTACCCTGCACCGGTTACAGAAATAGAAGATGTCACCATTCTATGGGATTACACCATCTATACAAACAGAGAAATTGAAGCAAATAGGCCGGACATTATTGTTAAAAAACAAAAAGTAAAAACTTGCTTATTGATTGATATGGTTTCTCCAGCGGATTGTGACATATCAACCAAGGAATTCGAAAAACTGTCAAAATATAAAAACCTGGAAATTGAAACAGAAAAAAATGTGAAAACTGAAAACAAGAATCATACCAGTGTAATATAACAATCTGGCCCCACCCGAGGAAGGCTGATGCAAGCGGGGGTGTTTCCGGTCGTTGAAAGGAACGGATGTTTGTTTGACTTTATTTCCGGCAGTAGCGGAAATGGCTACAGAGGCAAACAGAACAAGTGTCTCTGAGAATTACGTGGGCGTGCGTGGGCGAGGCAAAACCGGAAGAAAAAGTCCCGGTTTGGAGATTATAAAAAGACCTCGGCGCACGGATTCACCGGACAGACCAGACCAGAGTAGCAGTAGAGAGAGAGAGAGACACAACAGATACGACGACACTCCCGTCGACCCTTGGAAGCGCGCTCTCTCACTCTCTGTTCCCTAGGCTACACGGTTCATCGTCATTAATAAAGATATAACTTATATTTTTATATATATGCGTGTTGTCTGTTCGTCGATATAACTGGAACCAGCATTCGCTAGGCGTAACAGACTTTGAAATTGGTGCCTAGTGACTTGCTGTTTTGGGACAACAAAACAGATAGATACGAGCTGGTTACCACGGCGACGATTGAAAATTCAACGGACTTAAAACTACCAGATAGAAAGAAAAAAAGAAGACGAAAATATATAGCAGCCGCGCGACTATAGACATCAACCAAGGTAGGTGACTCTTTGATTTGATAGTGTGTGTATTTTCTGCTCGTGTTTATAAGTCTAGTTAAAAAAAAAAAAAAATGGAACAGCGTGCTTTTGCCGATCTGGCCCTAGAGTTGAGAAATGTGGATTGTTCGGTGTCGAACACATTCAGGGTAGAACGGAGGGGGTGCAGGACCACATGTAAGAGTAGCAGTAGCGGAGAGCGCATAGGTTTGGGGTTGACGGGAGGAATAAAGTTGAGATATTTACCTATCTGTAAGTATAAAACATCTGAGTTAATGATTTATTTTTTTGTTAATATTTTACCATATATGTGAAGTGAGTTTACTGGTATGTTGCTTAATTAATCTTACTTTTTAAGTGAAATGTAAAATCATGTAAAGGAAGTAAAACTGAAATGTTTAATTTCTTTGGCCTTTAGTGTCTCACTGTGTAAATTTAAAGAAAAAGTGTCCACAAAATGTTTGTTGGTAAATAATTTGAGACGGTGGAAATTCTGGATCATCAAGTTCTTCTATTTATGAACTTGTTTTTTTTTGTTCTTTTCTATACTCTCCATCTCATATAAAAAGAAACTAAATCTCCAAAAATCTCAAACTTACAACTGTGCCAAAATAAGCCCATGAAAAGATTGTAACCAGTAAAAGAATGCGATTAATCTTTTACTTCATTCATATGAATGTCTTTAAGTAAGTTGTTTGGAGATTGTTAAAATATTGAAGCTATTTTCTTTTGCTCTTGTGTTATTCTTTTTAAAAAATAAAAATAAGAATTTGTTCTTAAATATTGCTATATCTGTCTTTTTATCAAGTAAATGAAGACTGGTCTTACATTCAAAAGGTTATAAAAATAATTGAAAAAAAAAAAGTAAGAAAGATTCAGGAACCAAGATACATTTACCATGTCTACAAGGAAAGCAGGTTAATTGAATACTTAAATCCTCAAAAATGCAGATTCTTGGTAAAGTTGAATTATGATGATCGGAGTTTTCACTGTAATTGTTACTTTCATGACTATTTTATTGGGCTGTCAAAAAGAGGAATAGGGACTGGGCCATTCTTACAGATAATGGAAAATTATTAATGGTATCTAAAGCATAAAGTAAATTAAACGTCTCTGGTTCAGTGGTTTGGTCCCCAATTACGCAGAAATTTCCCAATTTTTTAGTGGACACCATGCCGGTAGAATTGCGCGATATGGAGGAGATTCCTATCCGCAAATTAGTAAATACCTTAGAACAGATAGATATGGAAAGATTTAATGAAGGATATGAACAACTCCCGAAGAAGTTGACGATAGGAGTCAGTGCTGGCATAGTCGGCGTAATAATAATCCTTGGAATAATAGCTGGGAAGCGGATTTTTAAGTGTAAAAGAAGCAACAGTGCTTCGGGAAAGGAAATTGAGTTATCCGTTGTGAATAGTACTCCGGGGTCAACGGGTGTTCAACACTCAAATGTCTCTGCGTTAAACAGAGAGGTGTCAACAAATCAGATATGCTTGGATTCGAATCCAGAGGAAGTAGTTCAAGGAATAGAAAACATTGTACAAACTAAGGAACTACAAGTCACGGGTCCATTTTTTTAGACTAAATTAATATAAATGAAACCTCTAATCCTCCACAAGTAAATTGCATGCGGATTAACGTTGGAATCAGGGTAATTTTCTTCATTTTCTATTGAACATTTCTCGGTCAGACTATGAATGATATGTACGGCAGATAATGGCCATTTTTCTGTGTTCAAATATAGTATGTTTGAAATTAAATTAAATTAAATGAAGTTACATGTGTAACAATAAACTCGAGCAGAGACACGCATGGTGTTGGTCAAAGGTCATTTACTCGATGTTAGTTTAGAAACTGGGGCGCGGTTACCGCCTATAATCGTGTGGTTATGCATCGAGGCGTCTACGCTTATGGACAGAGTCGAGAAAGAAAATGAACATTTTTAAGAACTTTGCCCAATTCTGTGAAAATGGATATTAAAAAAAAAAAAAAAAAGAACAATGAAACATCGAGCTGGTAGAACAATTTTCAAGATGGACACGAACATTGTTGGGCTGCCGATGTAGGCTCCCCTATATATTTTTTTTGTTGTTTTTTTGTTTCGGCATGGACATGTTTTGTTGTTTTGGCGTGCACATGTTTTATACAATTGTCGGGCTTGTGTGGCATGGGGAGGAGTGTGGGGGCGTTGCGCTTAAAATGTTCTTAGGTGAACATTTTGGAAAATGGGAGGGCGAGGAATGCAATATAACAATCTGGCCCCACCCGAGGAAGGCTGATGCAAGCGGGGGTGTTTCCGGTCGTTGAAAGGAACGGATGTTTGTTTGACCTTATTTCCGGCAGTAGCGGAAATGGCTACAGAGGCAAACAGAACAGGTGTCTCTGAGAATTACGTGGGCGTGCGTGGGCGAGGCAAAACCGGAAGAAAAAGTCCCGGTTTGGAGATTATAAAAAGACCTCGGCGCACGGATTCACCAGACCAGACAGACCAGAGTAGCAGTAGAGAGAGAGACACACAACAGATACGACGACACTCCCGTCAACCCATTAGAAGCGCGCTCTCTCACTCTCTGTTCCCTAGGCTACACGGTTCATCGTCATTAATAAAGATGTAACTTATATTTTTATATATATGCGTGTTTGTTGTTTATTGATATACAACACCAGTGATAGTAGGTGCACTTGGAATAATAAAAAATGGAACAAAACAACACATTGAAAGAATCCCTGCAAACCCCAGAGTAAGAGATATACAAAAACTTGTCTTGTTAATTACAGCCCACACACTAAGGTGAACTTTGTGTATGTAACGCTAGGAATGTTAGGGAGATACGAAAAACATGAAATGGAGCCATAACAACAGATCACGACCTGCCTTATGTCTTCCTTCAGACTTGGTATGTAGTGCGACCATAGCAAAAATCGAATTATAATTAATAATAATAATAATAATAATAATAATAATAGGTAATAATAAACTTATTCTTTATGTTACTCTTACTTTACTCAAGCTAACAGGTATATAAACTTAACAAGTGAATCCTGTTCTGATTTGAATGTCTAAACTGGAGATAATGACATATTCATAGTAAAATTAACCTGAAATCTTGTAAGGTAGAACCTACAGATAATACATTGATCTTAATCCGAGGTCCGAGGGAATACACTTTGATCCTATGCAGAATTTCTAGGTGCCGATCAACAAAACTTTTATATAAGGATGAGCACATTGATATTCATTTTGATGGGTACTATAGTAGATGATATGCAAATATCATTATAAGTAATGATATAAGTTATATTGATAACAAAATAAAAGTAAGGATTACGACAGTTCATCCCTTATTCTCCACTCTCCTCCATCTCATAAGTGTGGTTCTTGGTGACAGAACAATGCAATGATTTCTTTTGCGTCGGGGATGTTGAGATTAAAGAGATGGGTTTGTTTTTGAAGTTACTTTCTTCTAACCTTTGTCACACGAGACAGGAATTACCAGGCAGCAGTTGGTTTAAATTCAGAGTTTCCCTCTAGACTGGATGCCACTCGAAGCTATAGAACCCATTTTACTCATTAAACAGGTGAGGGAAAAGAAATTAATTCCACCTTTTCGCAAGGGTATTAGCGCGTAAGTGAACTCAATTGGAATTCGAACTTTGTTCTCTGATTTCCTTAATCCGAGCAGCTGACCATTACTCCCCAGTGCCCTCTCACGATAATTAGATATAAAAAAAAAAGTCTTAAATTCATGTTTTGACCTACTAAGGGCGAGAGCGCATTAGAACAACTGTCATGAAAATATCTATAGAAAAGAAAGATGAAAGCAACGTCACGACAGTAAAAAAGTGGCGGAAGTCGATATGCCGGGTCAGTATCGACAATATTACAAATTCTACTTTTGTCGATAATTTTTATAAAGCTGTGGAGTTGATTATTTTCTGGGGTCACTGCTCGTAAGGTCTAACTTACAGAAATTGATCCAACAATAGAAATAAGAAAATTACAACTGACTAATATGAATAATACAATTTCTACTACTAATGCTAATAATACAGCTTTTACTGCTGCTATTATTACTACTACTATTATTAATAATAATAATGATAATAGATTTGCATGCCACTTGCCGAACCTTAACCAGCAGTGTATGTCTCCTAGAAGCTGACGCAATGTGCATTTTTTAGTATTATACCCGTGTGTTGTGAGGGCTGTTTAACTTTGAACAATGAGGCAATCAAGGAGAACAAACTCATCTGAGAGGCTGCTGGGTTAGCCGACTTCACTGGGTTCCACTTGCAATGTTATATGCTACTTTATCAGAACCTGTCAGCATATGGTTGCGTCTGGATATATAAAGCCATCGTCATGATGAATATATCGGGCTTCGTATATTTATACCCTTGCGTCACTTTGTTAGCGTGCTGTTCTCTTTCTTTTGACCGAGACTTGTGTAAATGATTGGGTTTCGAAGATGTATGCAAATTATATTAAAGCAAACTGTTCAAGAAAATACAAAGAATATGATACTCCAAAAATTTAAAATCTCAGCTGTAGGACTGTACCCATAGTAAGTGGAAAACTTGGAATAATATTAAAGTATTAGAATCGACATTCAATGAATTTCAAATTTATGGGAGAGATGAACAAAACATTCGAATTGACAGAAGGATGCTGAGGATACTATGGACTGAACATGTGAACAACAAGGATGTTTTAACGGAAATAGGAACGAAAAAGATATTACAGCTTAGAATCTGAGACAGTTGAAATTTATGAAACATATAATGAGGAATAAGGGTTTGGAGAATTTAATGCTCACAGAACATACCGAAGGCAAGAACAGAAGAGAGAAACAGCGAATAATTTAATATTTTGAAAAAAATCATTTCAACCCAAGTCAAGCAATAAAGCCACTAAGATGCAATGTTACTGAGTGTTAGAGAATACAAAAAAACAAAAACAAAAAAAAACACCATTAAGGAGAGAGAACAATAACAGAACAAGAATTAAGAAGACAGATTATAAAGAATGAAATTGTATTTAGATTTTTAAAGATCAAAGTTGACTGCGATTCAAGAAGTCGGGAGAATGTTTCAAAGGCGAGAAGTGCGATAGAATAAACTGTTAGCATAGAACTTGCGGTTACATCATTCATTTTAACTGTAAAAGGATTAGACGTTGTTACTAGTCGAGCACAGCGCTTAAATTCACATAGTATCAGTCAGTTAAGTGTCATACGTGACACACGCTTGGGCGATCATGTCTCGAAAGAGACATAACTGACTGAGCAGAAGATTATCCCGCCGTAGGTTGCCATTACTTTCTGCGGTAGACTGGTTGCCAGCCAAGGCTATAGAACCCAATCTGTCCTGATATGTAACCCATAACTGGAGGGAAGAGACGGATTAATACCTTTCCCAAGGATATTTGTGCTTATGTGAATGCAAAGAATTCAACTGAAATTCGAACTCGGCACCCCGATTTCTCGTTCTGAGTCGATATCCACTGCTCCACAACGCACATAGTATAGCTACCCTATAAAAAGTTCATCAGAACAATTCCCATAAAACGTATTTATAGAAAAGGCACAAGAAAGACACATTCAGGTAGTGAGAAAGTGACTGAAGCCGAAATGCCAGGTCATAACGAGTTTGTGTAAGTGGATGATAGAATGAAGAGTGGAGTTATAGTAAAGAGTCAAAGGTTGCCTAGAGTTACAAGGAACAAGATGTTGTGACGATCTATGGTCGCTCACATCCTGAAGGAAAACGGCACGTAAAGAAGAGACCAATGAGGCATTGTGAACATAGGACTGAATGAGATAATAATGACACTGGTAGGAAAATTAATATATAATAAGGACAACAGAAACAACAACTACAGCAACTAACAACAAAAGATGATAGTCGTATCCATTATTCTTGACACACTTCGAACAGTTCAGAAAAAAAATTGATAAAACGATTGAAAGAACTGAAAATGAAAAAAGAGAATTACCGAAATCAGATGAAATACAGAAATGGCGAGAATGTTGATGTATTTAGGAGACACGTTCTCATTTCGTTTGCTGTGAAATTCACCGGATGATACGTGCACTACAACTAATAATAATAATAATGATAATAAGATTAACCTAATACAGCACTAGAAATGAGCAGTATCATGGTATTAGGCCGCCACCTTAAGGTAAGGCTTTAAGGCTGTAACACGAAGAGAGATAGAAAAGTCAGGCGTAGCTGACCACATATGGAGGGAGAAAGAAGATCACCGCTCCCTATGGGATGAAGTTGAAATAATTGATAAAGAACACCACTGGAAAGTATGTAAACTTAAGGAATCAGCGCATATGTTAGGCCACACAAATCTTCTAAGTCAGCCGAGCATAGAAATGAATACAACATGGGAACCAGCGATACGCAGTGCTAGATAAAATCATTAGCTTCAAAGTTTGCAATATGAGCTCTGGTAAAAAACGGTTACTGAGAGATTAGGTTTATAAGCCTCAAAAATTTATACATTGTTGTCCTCAAAGACACATGGTCCAATGGATATAGACGTTGGTTAATTCCAGTGACTTGACTCGAACAGTTGTGAGTACAATAAAATTATCTTAGAGAGTTAAGTTCAAGGGATTAAATACATAGCATCCGGAAGTGGCATCTCACATGGAACGAGAATGATATGCCCCAGTGATCAAAATAAAGGGTTTGGTTAAAAGTTCCTAGCACCTGAAGAAGGCCAGAGCATACAACGACCGAAACGTCGTAAACATGGCAATAAAGATGAAGGCAACAGTCCGAACAATGTAAATACTACCTCATCTCAGAAGTACAGGTTAATACTGAGGGCTAAAATAAATATCCTGTTCCGTACCAAAGATTTGCTTGTCACTTGTTAACCAGTTATGCATGTCTACTAGGGGAAACTGACATTATGCTATGTCCCTCTTCGTTTTGTTGGTATGCTATTCTTCCACTCAACAATAATAATAATGATTATAATAAAAAAACAGCAATGGCTGTAGATTGATTGGCCATGGTTTTGCGTATCCTGCAAAAAGGCACAACTAAAAGAATTAACAGAATTTGTTATTTTTATAATAACAAAAGAAAGAAAAGGACGAGATAAAAATAATAGTAAGCTAACAAGGCTAAGCAATAAGAATAAGGCAGCAATTCACAAAATGAGAATAGTGTTAACACACAAAAGGGATACAGACAATTAATTACAGTGTTCTGATATAAAAAAAAAAACAAGAAAGAACCGAAATATGGCGGATGAAACCGAGAAGTGGTCTATCTCAGTGGCCAGAAAAATTCGAGTATGCATCTCTAGGCTTTGTCTATAGATTTGTATGTGTGTGTGGGGGGGGGGGTAAGTTTGCAGTCATTTCAAAAGGATTGGAACCAACAATGGCTTTTATGGATTTTGATCTATGCTCAGTGGACGTATTAACTTGTTTTGCTTTTGTGAATTAAGATGGGCTACAATAAATACAACTGTGCTTGTTAGATGCTGAACTTTAACTAGTTGTGCATGTACCCTAGTCTCTGAAGTACTGCACGTCTTTGTTCACGTGTGGGAACGCATCATGTTCAGGTATTAGATTATTTTTTCATTTGACGGCTGAGACAGCTAAAAATGTGAAAACTGAAAACAAGAATCATGCCAGTGATAGTAGGTTCACTTGGAATAATAAAAAATGGAACAAAACAACACACTGAAAGAATCCCTGGAAACCCCATCTTAAGAGATATACAAAAAATTGTCTTGTTAAGTACATCCCACACACTAAGGTGAACTGTGTCTATGTAATGCTAGGGATGCTAGGGAGATATGAAAAAAAAAAAAAAACAAAAACAAAAAAACATGAAATGGAGCTATAACAACACACTACGAAGTGCCTTAGGTCTTCCTGCAGATTTGGTAGGTAGTGCGACCATAGCAGAAATCGATTTATAATGAAAAATTACATAATAATAATAACAATTTAGAAGATGAAATAAAAGAACTAGAATCCTACAGAATTTAATATTGATCAGTACAATCTTAACAACATTAGATACACAGATGACACCGGGTTTATGGAAGACACAGAAGAAAACCACAGGATCTCTTGGACAAAGTAGTAAAGAAAAGTAGAAAAAATAAACAAAAAAAAAACTAACTACCGATTTTAAGAAGACAAAATATATGATCGTTATAAAGTGGAACAACCCAAGATGTGATTTATGAATTCGAAACGTCATAATTAAGCAATCACTTAAATTTTACTGTTTGGAAAGTATCTTAACAGACGACGGAATATGTGAAACGAAAACCCGAAGGGGCATTAAAATAGAAAAAGATGCATTCAAAAAGCTAAGCAAAGTATTAAGAAACGAGAAAAGTGTGCTGAGCTGTTGTGTAATATAAATACTATTTTATAACAGTAAACACTTCCTGACATATAAACCACCCTGTCGATTGGGGCTTTAGAATACGCCTACTGTACCTCTGCAGGGGGTAACCCCCTCAATGAGGTCTCCTGGGTATGACGATAAACTACATCCGAGTCCTGGGTTTGAAGATAAACTACATCCCGCAGCAAGGCCTCTAACTGCATTCAAATTTTATTTTTAGCTGCAATATTTTAAGTAAGAAATTTCTTATTTTTTATTTTACTAGAATATCTTGTCCTATACTTTTCCAGGTTTAATAACTTGTTCTGTTCTTTTCTAGTTTTAATATAATGTTAAGAATATTAATTTTATGCGCGCATTTTTCCATTTAATAAATGATTTTGGAATCACTGCTATTAATTTAATGTAAATTTAATGCTGAAATCCGCATTCAAAAATATTAAAACGAAAAATATTATATGCAATTGATTAAAAAATCAATAAATCATTCATTATTTATAATTAATTCTGATAATCAATTTTGATAAAATGATAAGTGAGAAGCAAAGTTTGAGTGACAAAAATGATAAAAGATATCAGAATTTAAATGCTGAAAACCGCATGCAAAAATATTAAACAGAAAAATAATTATAAAGAATAAGATTTATTATTAAAAGCTTTAGTCACTCACACACTTATGTACTTATATAGCTATTCTCCCTTTTTGAACTTCACATACTCTGATGTAATTTTTTTTTACTGAACCAGAATTCAAAGATTTTTTTCAAAATGTATCTAAGGAGGTGTTCTATCTAACTCTGTAAACTGATTGAACTAAATTATTGGTGAAGCTTGAGAGCTGCCTAGATTCACTCAATGTTGGACTTAAGAATATATTCAGCCTCTGCTGTCGTTTAATGGTTCATACGAATCTATTTTCTTTTTTTTTAATCATATCACCCCGAGCAAGGCCGTAACGCCACTGATGTGCAGGGGGCTACATAGTAGTGAAAAGATTGGAAAAGAGAAAACCGGAAACCGCATCCTAAACAGGGAACAAGGGATGAGCCTCTTCACCTGTTCAATAGACGTGGGTGGAGTGTAAACCGGGCGATAGTTTAGTCTATCTACTCCAATTGAAGAAAAAAAAACTTGGATGTATCTTCAACACAGTCAGAAAACATAAAAGAAGAGTCCCTGAAAGATCCTACTCTCAAGGAACTTACAAACATGGTGACTTCAGGCTGGCCAACAGACCAAGGCAGTTGTCCACGTACACTATTGCTATACTACAGAGAGGAAATTCGGATACAAGATGGTATCCTACTGAAGGGAAACAAAATAATGATCCCACCATCTTTCCAACAATACATTTTACAGCAGTTACACGCATCACACCAAGGGATTGAAAAAACTAAATTAAGAGCAAGAACAGCTATATACTGGGTTGGAATCAACCAGGACATTGAAAACATAAAGATGAAGTGCGCAACATGTTTAACGGCCTATCAACAACTAAAGGGTCATTTAAGGCCAGAAGCGTATTTTTATTTTAAATGAGAGTTATTCCCTGGAAACAGGCATATTCGGAACACAGCATGCTATTTTACCCATAGCTAGGAGGAAATGTTATAGTTTATATGTCTATGTTGAAGCTATATAATAAAGTTAAATTTTATTAAATAGGTCAGTTTTCCGAAGGAAGGCTAGTATATGTAAAAATAATGTCAGCATTAAATAATCCATTGATATTGTGTTGTAGAGTAGCTGACACTCGTCTAGTGTTCTCAAAGCTGGAATTGTTTTTGGAGAGAAATAGCAATGTGAATAAAGATTAATAGCAACCAAGAATTCAGATTGTCATTGGCAGTCTAAGAGGATCGAGTGCGTGTGTCAATCGTTCACTTTGTCGGACTCTTTTCCCGAAAGCAGAGCGATAACCAGACGTTGCTCCGCCGAAGTATAGAGTCACCTCTGGGGAAAACCAGACAAGAATTTTTGTCGGATCTTATGGGCTCGATTTTTCCCACGCTAATTGGCCTTGTGCCGCATCTACCTCGGGCGTCTGTCCATATGGGGAGGTGGATGATACCTTAGAGTGTCATTGATATTCTGAGGGTTCGACTGCGTGCGTCAGTCGTTCACTTTGTCGGTCTCTCTGCCTTTGGGCAGAGAGGAACACAGACGAAGCTCCGCCGAAGGGTAGAGTTTTGTCTGGGGAAAATCCGACAATAATTTTTGTCCGAGCTTATGAGCTCGGTGTTCACACTTAAATTGCCTTGTGTCGCATTTACTTCGAGTATCTGTGCATAAATAATTCGGAGTGTCATTGACGATTATTATCGGACTGTGCTCTCTGTGCGACACTAACAGCTTAACTTCTCTCGTCTTTCTAATTATTGTTGTTCTGTCTTATCTGTGTTTGTCTTTTTTGTACTTAATATCTATTAGCACGGATATTGTGTTGTAGATACTTCAACATATATCATCTGTTATCATGATGCTGCCACGGCAATATAACATATTGATATATCGTAAAACAAAACGAACCAACTTTACACATGAAAAGGGAAATTTAAGGTAACAGAGATGTGATTCTACAAGAGGATACAGAGAATAGCATAGATGGAACATGTGAGCTACGGGGAAGGTTTTAAGAAAATGGAAAAAATAGTTCATTTGTCTTAGAAAGAAACGATTGGCATTTCTGGGACACATAATGAGAAAACAGGGTTTGGTGAGTTTAGTACACACAAGCCCGACTGAAGTAAAATGATACAGAGGCAGCAACAAGTAATTTACCTAACAATCTTGTACTAAATGATGACAGGATATGGACTGTGAAGGATATTAAGGGGACAAACAAATCGACAAAGGATAGGATGTTGTGGAGAGCAAGAATCGACATTGTCATGAAGGAATACGGCACATAAAAGAAGATTAATTAAACAGAAATGTTGATATAAACTCTCAGAAAAATTATCAATTTTTTAAAATAATAATAATGTGCAAGTCAAGTTCATGTGAGAATATGTCCATGTTCATTGACAAGCGCTTTGGTAGCAATCGCCCTGATATCACACTTGTGCACAAGAGATGATGTAATGAATGGATCCTGCAATCAATCCTGCAAAAATATAGATGTACCAAGGTTTGGGAGTGCAAATTAGAGAAATATATTAAGCAGCAAAAACATGTTCCGTTTGTGGTTGATGCACTTGGGACTAATCCCATGAATCTTTTTGCCTCGAAGAACAACATGGAGATACCTGACATCATTAGGAGGACGCATGTAGCAGCAGTGCTTAGAAAACCTACTGTGTGCCGCAAAGCTGCGGGTAAGACATGAAATATGATCATTATCACTCGACCGAAACATCTAAGAACCAACGAGAATAATGAATAATAACAAGAATAATGGATAATTCATCTCAGAGTCATTCAAATATATTTGAGGATATTTTTATTAGTTCGGTATCTGTTTCTTCTCTGACGGCAAGATGATCAAATTTCAAATTTAAATTCTTTCTTTATTTTAATTACTGCATTTGTTAGAAAATATACTGTGTTTATATTTGTGGTTCTCAAACTTTTGGGGATTGCCACCATTTTGCGTACAAAAACACAAACCTATCCCCCAATATATAGTCAATTCTTCATTGAATTTTCTTGGTGCTAGTATTGCATGTCAAATGAGAATCTTAGTATTTCTCATAATAATTTTTATATAAATGGGATACACTAGAAAGTGAAGGGAACATACACTTCAGCTACAATTGTGTGTCCGGTGTACGCTATGGCTCAGATGTGCCACTGCAACCCTATGGTACCCACTATTTTTATCACTGTCCTCTGGAGCTTTCCACCGCCCCCAAAGGGGACCAGTACGCAAAACTTTGAGAATCATTAGTTTATATACAGAAAGGTCATACGAATGGCTTCAAAAAGCCGGCTTATAATCGTTTCCTGTTACTCTAGATTACTGCCAGACAGAATGAGAAATTCGGAAGTTTCATCCAAAGGGAAGTTTTCTCCAAATATTGTCTGTATTTCTGTGTGCACATTTATATTTTAATTCAATTCCTGATCTAATAAATATATCTACAAAATTTAAAAAATATCTTTAAAAAAATAATTTATCTATTAGCGAATAATTTCTGTAAAGTTAAACAAAATCTGATAACTATTTAATTTTTAGGGGAAAATTAGCAGTTTTTGTTTATTGTCTCTAGTTGTAAGATTTTATTGATCAGTCCAGTGTTGAGATTATCAAAAATAAGTGGGAGGTAATTGTAATATTCCAGTGTTTAATTTCAAACAAAAATTATGTACATTAAATGGCGGAAGCACATGTGAATCACAAACGTACAGTGCAAAGATACTATACATTACATATGTTCATGGAAAATAATACGCAGGCAGATACTGATGGACTTAAAATCAGCTTTTCTTTTATAATATATGAGAACTTTGAATAAATTATTGGTGTTTACCAACAGAGGGCTTTCCCAGAACTGTGCGTTTAATTTCAAATGACAACGCATTTATTAGGAAGTACTATAAGCAAGCTTGCAATTCAGTGTAGTCTTTTTGCAGAAGTGTAAACAAATTTGTTTTTCATAGCGTTAAACAAAAAAATTATATTTGCGAGGAATTTTACGGTACTAATTTATTCAAAAGAAATCTACAGCTGAAGCACACAGAATTCTTGGTGAAACTCACGGCGACCATACTCTGTCAGAAACAGCATGCAGAGATTAGTTTAAACGCTTGAAAAATATTAATTTTGATGCTGAAGATAAAGAACGCTCTGGCGTACCGAAAAAATTGAAGACGAAGAGTTAGAGACATTACTTCAGGAAGATTTCGAAACGTTTGAAAGAATTAGGAATTATTCAAAAGGAGATTGAGTGCTGTGCGAATTGAAGACGAGAGACGTCGAACGGCGTCATGTCACGTGTGAACAGCTGGTTCAACGGCAGAAAAGAAAATATTTTTTTTGCATCGTTTTGTGACCGGCGATGAAAAGTGGATACTCTACGATAGCCTTAAGCGTAGATGGTCGAAAGTCAACATTGGCGGCAAATCCTAATATCCATGGTTCGAAACTTCTGCTTTGCATTTGGTGGGATAAGCTGGCTGTAGTTTATGAGCTGCTCAAACCGACCTAAACCATCATGGGAGATCGCTATCGACTACAATTGAGGCATTAGAGTTGAACATAGGAAGAAAAGACGGTCGCTATACGAGCAGAGACACGACAGAGTGATTTTGCAATAAGCCAATGTCAAGCATATGTTGCAGAAAGAGTGAAAGCCTACATAGAAACGCTTAAATGGGTAGTCCTACTCCTCCCATCGTATTCTCCAGACATTGCTCCGTCCGATTATCACTTGTTCCGATCGATGGCACATGTCCTCGCTGAGCAACACTTCCATTCTTATGAAGATGCCAAAAAATGGGTCGACTCGTGGTTAGCCTCAAATTACGTGTCATTTTTTCGACGTGGAATTCAAATACTGCCAGAAAGATGGAGAAAAGTAGTGGCTAGTGATGGACAATAATTTCTGTGACATGTTTCTTACTAATTTTTGTAAATGAAACATTATTTTTTATTGAAAAAACAGCGAGAACTTAATCAATACATTACGCTTGGTACTGATATTTACTAAGTTTCGATTATTACTGAAGAAGGTGGAACTCAACACAACAGTAAAGGTTAGTGATATTAGCATTGTTTCATAATGAGTTACCACATATTGACTCGAATACAGACCCACAATCGCCTGCTATAGTAACTTGCGAACCACTGCTCCACGGCAAGTATTTTAGCAGGTTTATTTTTTGAAAGCATCATTTCATCATTTTAGGCGAACAATCAAGCAAAACTAGTTTTCTAAATAGCTGTATCTTAAAAAAAGAAAGCTTTTTCGAAACCTTATATCCGAACATTAATGGTATTTACTTAATGAATGAAGTGACTGCTATATCGATTACACACAAACATAAGTTCGAGTTATTCTTTTCTTCTTTTTTTTTCTCATTCTTTGACAATAACTTAGACTATTAGAATTGATATAACAATAAGAACATTTATATTTACAGAATAACAATATAATCTTCACACACACACACACACACACACACACACACACACACACACATATATATATATATATATATATATATATATATATATATACAGAGAGCAATGGATAAATTATAGTCTAAATTACGCAAGAATGAAAATAACACTGACAACTCATTTTAACAGATATTATATTAAAAAATATTACACAAAAATATCATATAATGCGAAAGAGTAAATCTATTCAATAAAATCGTTATTTGCATAAAAAACGATCTCTTGCAAATCTTTTGGACAGTCTCTTTGTTTAAGAAGGTGAATACTATCATAATCCTTGTCTTCATTTCATCTTTGGTGTTTTTTTTTTAATCGTGTCACCCCAAGCAAGGCATTTCACTGCCACTATAGCGCAGGGGGTTACATAGAGAGATTGGATATAGGAAATGCCAGAAGGAGGGTGATAGACGACTCAGGATGTACATAGGGATAGAGTTGGAGAGAGTGGATGCGAGTTAGTGTGTTAGAAGGTGTCTATTGATTTTACATTTAAACTCCTGGAGGTTGTAGCCATCGGGGAGGCAAGCATACTGTAGGGAATTCCACGGGCGGGAAGTGCGAGGAAAAAAGCTGTTGGAGTAGAAATTGCGGTTACATTTCATCGTGTTACAAGAAGTTTTCTGTCTCAACTGCAGCCCTCACATAATAATCAAGGTGTTGCAGTCTAGGGAGTTAGAAAGACAGATCTACAGGCTGACGTGGTCGCAGAAATGGTTTGACAGATTTTGCTGCTTCTATGGCATGATTCAGAGTTCTGTTGGCATAGGGTCTTCCAGCAGCCACCCTCTTGACCCAGAGCAGCACTACGTCTTTATATATATATATATATATATATATATATCAGGAATGTTATGAAAAAGAGTGACAGATTATAGGGGGTAAGTGAGTAAGAGAAGGATGAGAATACTGATGAGAGTGGAGAGGACGAAAAAAGGAGCATGAGAGAGAGGATGCAAATTAGTGAGATAGACTATTGACTTTACATTTAAATTCTTGGAGATTATAGCTGTCGGGAAAGCAATTATGCGGAAGGGAATTTCACAGGCGGGAAGTGCAAGAAAAGAAGATGATGGAGTAGAATTTGCATTTACAATTTATTAGTTTCACAGTAAAAGGGTGGGACATAGTTGCTAATCTTGTGGCTCGAGTAAATTTATATATGGGGGCACCAGTTAGCTAAGTTCATCGGAGCAGAAATAAATTATACAGCAGAGTAGGGTTTTCGAAATTCCCCATGATAGAGCCTATAATTTAAGTAAAATTATTTTTTATTTAATTACACACACACACACACACACACACACACACACACACACACACACACACACACAGAGATATATATATAAATATATATATATATATGTGTGTGTGTGTGTGTGTGTGTGTGTGTGTGTGTGTGGGAGAGACAGATTTCGTACTTCCGGACTTCATCAGACTAAATTTGCTCTATGATAACGACGACACATGCACGAACGAGAGGTGTTGGAATTTTAGAATCTTTCTTTTTTTTTAACATCTTGTTAGTTTCATATATTTACCAACATAACATTTTGTCAGATGAATTCCTGAAGAACGTAACGCGTAACAAGTAAACTTTTTCTACTTTCTTTTTTTTTCTCCAATATTTTCTTATATATAAACTATACATATATATCGTCATCCCATATATATATATATATATATATATATATATATATATATATTTTAATTCAGATACTTCAATCCAAAAAGCAGGAAGGTAATTTCCAAAAAACCCGATCCTAATTAATATTAAAAATTTTATTTTAATATTAAAAAATGATACAGGGAGAGAGCTCCATGTAATCAAATATTACAGAGCAAATATGTTGTTCCCCGTGGGGATCTTCATATCGAAATGGCCATTCAACATCTTTGAATTAATCCTTTTTTAATATATATATATATATATATATATATTACGGTGGATCATGTGCTAGTTTGTCCTAGAAAAGGTGACGCTTATTCGAACCCTACTGGAGTACGCATTCTGTTTAATTTATCGAATACTTAGTCCGCTAGATGTAATTCACAGTGTTGAAAAAGCAAAAACAGTACGTTTGCATAAATAATGTTTGGAGCAGTAGAAAAAAATATATATGCGTGTGTTTGAAAAAAAAATATATATGTGTGTATGGTAATTTTTAAGCGTAGCTTATATATATCACAAGGCCGAACATATGGTGCACCCAGTAAGGTTCGAACTCACGACTCAGTCATAATTGTTCCAGTGATACAAGGATGGTAAGCATAAGACTACGCAGAGTTGCCTTAAATGATTTTTTAAGCTAGCCAAAATGTGGTATAGGCCGAAAATTTTAAAGTTAAAATCTCGATATTTAAAGTTCTATGCTAACGGTTTCTTCTATCACATTTCTCATTTGTGGAACTCTCTTCCAGCTCTTCCTTTCGACCAAACTTTGATTTTCTAAAATATAAATGCAATGTCATTGGTTTTCTTCTTAGTTTCTAGTTATTTTATTGTTATCATACCTGAAGCTTTTCTCATTTGTCTTCATATTCTTTTGCACCAAGTAGCCCCCTTGCATCTTAGTGGCTTTAATACCTTGCTTGGTGTGAATGATTTGAATTGAAAATATACACATGTTTACTTGCGTGTGTGTATGTGAAGTACAATATATATATATATATATATATATATATATATATGTGTGTTTGTGTGTGTCTGTGTCTGTCTGTGTGTGTGTAGGAGTAACTGAAATTCGATCTGAATTTTTTACTGTAAATTGATCTATCTTTGTGATGAATATTTACTATTAAACTAAATACATTGACAAAAAAAGAGATTACACGAAAATCAATAACTGCTGTTCATATGTGCATCTGTGTGGGTGTTCCCATAATCGTGGGAGTGTCTGTGATTTTGTCCAAGACTTACTAGATACAAATTTGTACATATAGAAAATACAGTACTCACCTCCCATTTCATTCGTAAGTTACGACAAATGGTCATATATTCCTATCGATTGTACTTATTAACGTTTCATTGAGACTCTTTCCAGCAGTGAAATATCTGAAAACTGTAAATTTGACATGAGTTTACCTTGAAAATTATTCTACGTGGCATTTTATTTTAAACTTTAAAATATATATATATATATATATATATATATATATATATATATATATATATATATTTGTTTATACATGGATTTAAAGCGGGAAGAAACAAATTCACACCCACAAATGTAAATATATGAGATGTTATCCTAATTTGGTTATACGCTCACCCACTTAGCAGTCTACATTTCCCTGAAGATATAAACTCAATTCAAAGACTTAAGTAGGTACATTTATCACATACATACGCAGAAATGCGCGCACACACACACACACACACACACACACACACACACACACACACACACACATACACACACACACATACACACACACACATATATATATATACGGCACACGTTCGCAAAAACAATCCAATTTGTACATTTTTTTAAATCATATCACCCCAAGCAAGGCGGCAACGCCACTGATGTGCAGTGGTTAGATTAGAAAAGAGAAAAACCGAAAACCGCATCCTAAACAGGAAACAAGGGATGAGCCTCTTCATCTGTTCAATAGACGTGGGTGGAGTGTGAACCGGGCGATAGTTTAGTCTATCTACTCCAATTGAAAAAAAAAAAAAAGAAAAAGAAAAGAGTGTAAAGATTGGAAAACCTTAAGAGGGATTTACTATATTTTTTTATGTGCGTTGTGGTGCAATGGATATAGGCTCCGAACCGAGTTCAAATTGCAGTTGAATTCCTTGCATTCACTTACGCACAAATATCGTTGGGAAAAGTATTAATCCATCTCTTCCCTCCAGTTATGGGTTGAATAATAGGACAGATTGGGTTTTATAGCCTTGGCTGGCAACCAGTCTACCACAAAGAAATGGCAACCTACTGAGGGATAATCTTCTGCCCAGTCAGTCATGTCTCTTTCGAGACATAGTAGAAATATGCATATAAAAGCCCGCACAAATATATATATATATATATGTGTGTGTGTGTGTGTCAGATTAAATAAATTGCGAATATTATGTAACCGGAAAATTGAATAAAACTAATGAACGCTAGCAATTTGTCAACCGCTATATTTGAAGCAGAATAAATGTACAGTAATATTTAGCAATACAATTTTCCGGTTACATTTGTTACCATAACTCACACCCCTGAAGATGATTTCGAAAAAAGGTTGAAAGTACTTGGGTACATTGAGAAAGTAATGAAAATAATATCCGTCAAGGTTACAGGTCATTTCTGGCATCTTTTGATTGTAATACGCAAAAGATTATCCGTGAGTATGAACGGATTTTATTAAAAATAAGCAAACATAATGTTTGCAATTTAGTTAATCTAAGACGTTTAAAAGAAAATTTGCACACACACACACACACACACACTATATATATATATATATATATATATATATATATATATAAAACTACGGATCAAATCAAGTATGGATTGGAATCTAAAAGAATGATAGGATTAAGAAAAATAGGAAACGTTTCTGAACTGAACAAATAGAAAACATGTTAAATGTTTTTTATTTGCTTTTTATTATAAATATGTATATGTATATAATTATATTTATACATGTGTGTGTGTGTGTGTGTGTATATGTGTTGATGGGTGTTTGTTGAGGTGTACGTATATACAACGGTCGATTATATTGTAATCTTCAAAGTAGTATTAAAGTCGGAAGATTTGAACATAATCACACAGAAAATATATTACACACACACACACACACACACACACACACACACACACACACACACACACATACATATATATATATATGTCGAAGCTAACATTATTCAGCTAAATCACAAACCTTTTACTTATATATATATATATATATATATATATATATATATATATATATATAAGTAAATATGCGGGCAGAAAGTTAGCCCCAAACTGGTGTCAAAGTGCAATGAAAGTATACAAATAGATTTTTATATTAAAATAGAGCAATACATTTCCAGAGTAAAAAATACCAGCAATACGTTTTGTAAAGAAAAATAAAGAAAATTATTAGTATTACATTTTCGTAAGAACAATTACTAATGCATCCAAGAAAATTTAATTTTGGCATAAAATGAGCCATAACGACTTGATATGCCGGTAAACAAACAATAATTAATAATCATCTGTCTGTTCATTTGTCGGGTGGCCGAACGTTTTCCATTTCTGGAGGGACATCTTTCAAAATAATTCCATTAGTAAATGTAAGCTTACAGTACCTGTTATTCCCAAGCGGTCACCCATCTTTGTACTGACCGGTATCTACATTGCTTATATATATATATATATATATATATATATATATATATCCTTAAGCAATGTAGATACCGGTCAGTACACAGATATATATATATATATATAAATCAAGAATTAGATCCCTGTGGGAGCACTGTGATAAAAAAGATGACTGATAAACTAGTTTTAAATATAATTCTCTTTATCTGATATATTTTAACATCCCGTCCGATTGTTGCCAGATTGGACTACTTTGGGAAAGCCCCATGCTACTAAATGTCGTTACCTACGTCTTTTGCTGTTATTTTTTTAAATAATCTGGGCTAACTTGGTCTGCTAATGAGGAGAAAGGCAATTCAAAATTTAGTAGCGGTAGGCATGCAAATTACTCAATCTTGCAATCATATTCCGTTCTGACAACTACCATATATTTGACTCGAAATGTTGTGCTTATCAAAAGATAAAAATATTTCTTTAAAAAATACCACAAACAATAGAATACTTAAAAAAAGAAAAGAAGAATTAATCGAGTTCACCCCAAGCAAGCAGTAAAGCCACCGAGACACAAGGGGCTACTGGATGTTGAAAAAATTAGAAGCAAAAACATTTCTAAGGAGCAAGAAAAGAGGAAGATTAATCAGAAGGACAGAAGATTGTGATTGACGTTGCATTTATATATTTGCAGATTAAAGTGAATTCAGTCGGTTGTCATACGTGATTCTGCCCAGTCAGTCATGTCTCTTTTGATCCATGACTGACTGGGCAGGAAATTTGCCCACAATAAGTTGCCATTACTTCTTGTAGTAGACTAGTTGCCAACCAAGGCTGTAGAAACCAATCTGTCATGCTATTTAACCCATAGCTGAAGGGAGAAGAGACCGATTAATGTCTTTCTAAAAGAGTAGCCCTGCACAGAAGTAACATTAAACTTGTCAATAACAGGAAATTGTACGTCTCCCAACAATGACATGAATGCAGTGACGGTAAATTCAGAGTCATGCCTATCAACCAAAATGCAGATTATGACGATCTCATGATACAGTAAATTTAAAAAAAATACAAGCCTCCCCTCAACAAAACAACATGAAAACCTAAAACACATACACAGAAACACGAAATTCAAACGCGATAACACACACACACACACACACACACACACACACACACACACACACACACACACACACTAAATTCAAATAGTATTCCAAAAACAAGAAAAAGAACTAGATGACCCGTAAAGTAGAATTGAATCAAAATCACTGAAAACAATTTTAAAGTATAAAGACGAAATCAAATTTCGCAAGTCAGTGAAAAATTTTTTATAGCCAACGAAAGGTGACGGTAGAGATTTAACGTGCGAGTGTGAAAAAAAAAACCCAAAAAAACCCAACACACACGCACGAATATGAACTTTCTGATCTGCTCACCACTTGACTTATCTATACACAATATCTTGGTCATCAGAAAAACAAACGGATCTCAATGTGTGAAGTCACAAGTTTATTCTCCTGAAGAGTCAACTTTCGACTCGAAACACGTGTAACTACACAAATACCATTATGGACACAATATATCATACAAAAAGCAAGTGATATTAATAGTAACAACAAAATCTACGCTTTAAACAAAACGTTCACGGCTTCTCACAATTTTTTCATTATATATATATATATACATATACAGAGAGGGAGAGAGAGTGGTGGCATAATGGATAGCAACTCTGTTAATAAAATAGTTCTTGATGTAGAATAACAAAGCTATAAATTATATATTAATAATGAATAAATGAATATACATTCTCCACAAACAGCTTCTTTTAGGGAATTGACTCCCAAGAAAATGCTTTCCTGATCCATATATTTTTACCTGTTCGAATCAAGAGTTAACGACTATTTTCCCACATAATCCCATAAACTATCTTTTACCCTATAACCCTCTATGACAATTTGCAGTGTCCATCTCCTTTCCAAATGATATTCAAGCTGTACTGGATTACTTAGTGCGAATAGCAAAGAACTATATATGGCCTGATTTATTATCGAGCACCTAGTTAAAATTGTCTTCACAAGTAGTCCTGGCTGTTCTATAATATATGCCTTTCCTAAGGACGTTAGGGTGAATTAAACGCAAATTGTCCCAGCTGGAATTTTAAATCGATTCGCCGCATCCATTCTCTGAAATGTGAGGCCACAAAATTACAAATTATTTTTCAACAGATTTTAAATTTTGTCTTTTGTGATTTTTCATAAAAATATCTATAAAGAGAAAAATGGCGCGTTAAAAATAATAATGTGAAGTGCGTGTTTTTATAGACTTTCGTATAAATGAACCAAGCGATAACATTTTAGGTCTGTTGGTTTATAGACGTGGAATACAATACAATTGTTGTGCTTGAAGTGTTGTCCTGCATTAATCAGTTGTAAATTGCAATGAGAATTATTAATAAAATAATTCTTGTCCTGTTTCATTCCAGTGTTCGTTGTTATTAGATAAAGTAAATGTGCAAGGTTTCTATGTACAACTAAATACAGGAAATTATTCCAAATGGCTTCTGTGTGAACACTGGATGACACTCGTCTGACACCAGTTTAACACCCATAATAATATAACTTCTCTATTATAAAATTGTGTTTTTCTCCAAGATATCTTCCATTGAAATGGTTGACTTCGTTGGTGGCACTACTCGGAGTTTCATGCGTTACGCAATCATCAGGTGCATATTATGAACTGACCATTCAAGAGATTTGAATTTAATTTCCTTCGATGTTCATGGAAGTTGTATCTTATAATATTAGGTTAGTATTTTTTTAAAATTTATTAGGAGTAAAATTTAAATAGACTAAAATTACATGCAGACTAAAAAATTAAAATCAAAATTTTAAATTTAATAAGAAATTATTATTAAAATACAGGAAAGTGAAATCAAAGGGGTGTAATTCGTAAGTATTAATAGCAATATTTGCGGGGAAAAAGAAAGAAAGAATGAAAGAAAGAAAGGGGCAAAGTAATGGTGTGAGAAAGAAAGAGACAAACGCATAGAAGAATCATATAGCAGTACAGTATGCCGTTTCTAAATTTCTGGCGGAGTGAATTGCATCATGGTCCTTTTTTCTCAGAGATGGTGTCCAACTGACCCTACTATACTGTGCTATCGACAAAATAAAAAAACAACGTGCATTCATTAAAAATACAAAAAGCGGCTTCACTCTTTCTCTATCTCTCTCTCTCTCTCTCTCTAGATATATATATATAAAAGTAGACATCCAAATCAACACCGAGAGGCGACAGTTTCTTGCCTCAGGCCTAAAGATTACATGCCTGAAGTTGACTGTCGCTGCCTCGTTGATATTGAGAACTTTCTTAAATTTTAATTAGACTAATTTAGAAAATTTTAAAAACTTTTTAAAATCGTGTGTTGATTTATAGCGGTTAAGTAATATTATTAAGTAAAAACTATATTTACTAATCATTATCGTAAATTTAAAGCCAAAGTACTTAAAACTCAAAAAATCATTAAATTACTTAGAATATTTTCATGAATTTTAAAGATTAATGGAATGTAAAAAAATATATGAAAAAGGCGTCTGCCTTATATTCGTCAAGTAATTTTTAAAGATAGTTAACCCCGTAGAAAAAATCAGTCTATCGAGATTACTGTGGTGGAAGATGATTTTCTATGATAATTTAAAATAAAAGTAAATAATATTTGCTTCAAATCAGAATCGTTAAAATTTAAACCCGCTAACCTTCCGTAAATAAACATTCAGAATATTATATTTTATTTTTGAAAGATTTCCTAATGAAAAGAATTACGTTGTACCGAGAGATTTGGAAATATGGCTAAAATCAGACAGTTTTAGCAATTAAAAAAAAAATAAAGTACTCATTCCAGTCATTTCATTGTAAATATTAAATTAAATTTATTGATTAACTTGAAATGAAAACTAAAATAAAAATTCAATAAATTTTTTTCGTTTTAAAAATTAATTCCAAAACTTAGAGACCGCTTTTATTTGGAGGTATATATATATATATATATATATATATATATATATATATATATATATATATTTTATAATCGTTTCACCTCGAGCAAGGCATTTCACCGCCACTATTGCGCAGGGCGTTACATAGAGTGGTGAGAAAGGATGGTTAAATATAGGAAAAGTCAGAAGGAGGGTGATAGACGGGTAAGGATACCGAGAATGAGGGTTGGGTAGATGGTGAGAGTGTTGGGAGAATAGATGCAAGTTAGTGTGATAGGAGGTGTCTATTGACCATACGTTTAAACTCCTGGAGATTGTAGCCGTCGAGAAAGCAGACATGTGGAAGAGAATTCCACAGGCGGGAAGCGCGAGAAAAGAAACTGTTGGAGAAGAAATTACGGTTACATCTTATCTGTTTTACTGTAAAAGCGTGGGACCTAGTTGCTAATCTAGTATCTCGTGTAAATTCATACCTAGGTGGCACCAATGATCTAAGTTCATCGGAGCAGAAGCCATGAATGTATTTGTAGAAGAGGCACAGGGAAGTCACATCACGCCGGTGAGAGAGTGGTTGCAGCCGGTCTGCCAAGTCAGTATCGATCACGTTACAGATTCTCCGTTGTATTTTTCAAGAAGCCCAAGGAGAGTAGCTGGGGCACCGACCATATGTGGCAGCAGTACTCAATACACGGGCGGATGGTAGATTCATATATGTGCAGGATTCAGGCGGGAAAAACTTCCGGGTCCTGCACAGAGAACCGACTTTCATAGCGGCGGATTTGGCAATGGATTCAATATAGTCATTCCATTTGAGGTCTGCCGGGAGTGTAAGGTCAAGGAGGCGTAGTGTTTTACTCTCTGGGAAGCAAGCCTGTTCCATGCTAATGGGAGGTAGGTGCGATTGTCTGTGGTGATTAGTTGATAGCAGCTTCGTTTTAGAGGCATTGAAATTTACGAGCCATTTCCTACCCCAGTCCACTACGGATTGGAGGTCCTTTTCAAGCTCGGCATCGAGGTTCGCTTTGTCGTCCACACCGGGTTTTTGATTGAGGCGAGTGTAGATTGTGGTGTCATTGGCGTACATGCCTACTTGGGATCTAATGGCATCGGGGAGATCATTAATGTAGATCAGAAAGAGCATGGGACCTAGGATAGAACCTTGAGGGACGCGCGCGTTCGTATGGTAGTTTTGGAAGGTATGCCCATTTAATACTACCTTCAATGTGCGGTTAGAGAGGAATGACTGGATGAGATCAAACAAATGTCCAGTTATACCGTAGCTCCGCAGTTTGCCAGCGTGCCAGACTCTGTCGAACGCTTTGGAGATATCCAAGGCAACGGTTCGGGATTCGCCATTTTTGTCAAGAGCCTGGTATATGTACTCGGTAATGGTCGTTAGCATAAGGTAATTCGAAAAAAGTGCTCAATGCACAACTAACACAAGTGCGCTGAATGTGCAGAGCTAACAATATGTTAAAGAACAGAACAAACACCACTTATTTGCTACCCAGGTTTCGACCACGCAGTTCTCTTCAGCCAAAGAGATCAGTTTCCATGAAGAGACTTGCGTGGTCGAAAACTTGGTAGTAAGGAAGTGGTATGTCCTGTTCTTTAACACAGGGCCGTAGTTGATGCTAAAAAACACCGGGCACAGAGAAAATTGCCCGGATTTATTAGTTGACAATGTGATGACGTCATCAGTGTCATCCGTTTCCAGAAAATATGATTTTTGAGGATTTTTTCGGCTATTCCGATGGAAATCAGGCACAGAACGTGAACGAAAGCAAGAAATCGGGTTCTGACTTTCTGAGTATAACCAGTCTTTTCTACTAAAATTAATAAATAAACAAACAGATTTTTAATGCGTTCATTCGGATGTTTTCTTCGTTTTTCTTTCTTTCTTTCTTTCTTTCTTTCTTTGTGAATTGTTTAGTTTGATTTCTGACGAAGACATTTTTTCTTGCCCGGGTTTTCACTATGATTGCACGGATCAGCCCGGACTCGTGCCCGGTGTGCCCAATAGTCAGATACGGCCATGTATATAAGATGCTAAAAAAATTATTTATACTGTCTTAATCGTCTACTTGGGCGTGAATTTTGCGATTGCACAAAGGGTGCAGATCCCGAATAGTGTCCTGAGTCTTTGACTTTAACGACAGCGTTCTTTGTTTAAAGATTATTGGATTTTGAAACAAAAATAGACTTGTAACATTTAAATGCTTTTTGAACCTAAGAACTCAAATAACATTAGTTTAAAATTAAGATTAGTTTTAATTAAAAATTCGAGATAACTACTAAGTGTTTCTCAAGGAACAGTATATTTTTAAATCGAGTTAATGATGCGTTGCAAATTATCACCTGGTTTTGAGCATCCGAGTCAATTAATCGTTATTCATTCAAGAATACAACTAATTTGATATTTCTATCAAGGTTTTTAATAGTTAAGGATACATTAAAAATGAACCGAATAAAAAAAAAGAATGATAACAATCGATAATTATATTTCGTCGTTATTTTTCTGTCTGACATATTTACACATGTTAAATGGCCCGTGAAGAAATTCGGGTTAGATTATAAATCTAAACCTCTGGTACCGAATATCACCATTTTCTTTTCTTTTCTTTTACATCCTTCACACACACACACACACACACACACACACACACACACACACATATATATATATATATATATATGTTTTACTCTTTGGAGCATAATAACATAACACTACAGGGGTTTGCAAATTTGTGGACTTAAGTGTCATCCATTCTTAGATACATTTTTTACATTCTTAAAAAAATCTTTAGAATAAATAAATCCATATATATATATATATATATATATATATATATATATATATATATATATATTAGTACTTATTTATATGACTCACAATCCTATCTATTACCGAAATATAACTCAACTGGAATTCACACACGCACAAGCACACATGTTGTTTTATATATATATATATATATATATATATATATATATATATATATATATCCGCAGACAGATGTTTCTCTGTATCACAGCTCATCAGTACGGTTAGACTCCGATATATATGCATATATATATATATCGGAGTATGTGTGTGTGTACGCGTGCACGTGTGTGTGAAGCTACCCATATATAATAGTAGACAATGAGTAGTGTAAGTAAGAAAACAGTGCTCGATGTAATATAACAACGCTAAAATATACATTAAAAAGAATGATGTAGTTGTACTTAATCTTAGTTAAAGTTTCAGTTTGATTTATCATTAATCATAAATACCAACTATTGATGCATGATGATTGTCTTACTCATGAAAATTTAAGTCAAACGGTAAGGAACAAACATTTAATTCTTTTTAATACATACTGCCTATTTCACCTTATCGAATCGATCAGAATTACAAAGTGTATATATCTTAAGTTATTTGTTTGTTTGTTTGTTTGTTTTTCCTACTCTGATTCTAAAGACTTTCTCGTAATCTTCTCCCACAAGATTTGTCTCTCATATTCGATACTCCTGCTATATATTTAGAGATTCTTGATACAATCCAAAGAAAAAACAGCAATATTATTAGTACAGACCTGGTGTCTTGGAGTCAGTCATTTTCTCACCGCGGTAACGAAGCTACCCTGTGCCTTAAATTCTTTCATGGTAATTGTTCGGGTGAACCCATCGCTATGGTACCTAGACTTTATGAATTTTAGCGCAGTGATTGGAAGAATATATAAGAAATCTCTTCTACAACAAGAGAAAATAACCGACAATACACAGAGGTACTGACGAACCGGAAATATTAAAATCTGAAGTTGAAGCTGCAGTGGCCAAACTAAATAGAAACGAAGTAGTTGGACCAGACGGCATTGTAATAGAGTTGATAACAGCATTAGACGATTTCGGCGTAAAGAAAATTACAGATAAATAAATGAAATCTATATTCAGAAGTTTCAAGGTTGCAGTTCATACAATAGTGCAGAAAATCGATAATATATATATATATATAAGGTAAGCTGTTTGTGTGTGTGTCTGTTTATCTGCCTGTATGTCTGTATTTTTTTCAGTCCTTTTATTTTAGTTTTACTTCGGGTTTGGCTCTAAGTAGCTCATTTTATCAGACCTTTCAATATTCCTTCCATTTGGTACAAAAACTTTTGCCGCAGTAAGCATTTTCTTTAACTGAACAGAAGGATAAAAATAGAAGGATAAAAATCAAAATAAAATTAGAAGAAGGAAAATAGAAAGAGGAAAAGAGTCAGGAGTAAAATATTGGCGTCAGATCTGTCTGGAACATCTACAAAAATCAATCGAATAGCAAAATCTTTAAGACTACCTTCATTCATATATATACTAGCAGTAAAGCCCGACGTTGCTCGGGTGTAATGAAAGCTTTAAAACTAATCCATGGTCCTGGAGCTCAGACTCTTTGGACGTTGGCACAAAAGACTAAAATGCAATAATTGTTTCCAGTTAAAGCGAAACCATAGACTGAAAGAAAAATGAATAGATGTAAGTCAAATTTTGATTTCCTGGTATCGATATCAAGTTTTTTTCGTCGTAAACCGAATTTTGAAGGCTAAATAAGTCCTCTGAGTAAATGGTATCATGGCTGAGACTAAGAACTACAATTATACCTACTTAGAGCCAAACCCGAAGCAAAAACTAAAATAAAACGGCTGAAAAAATACAGACATACAGGCAGATAAACAGACACACAGAAACATCTTGCCTTATATATATATATATATATATTATCGATTTTCTGCACTATTGTAAGAACTGCAACCTTGAAATTTCTGAATATCGTTTATTATGTCTTTGTCTATGAGTGTATCAAATTTGATTAAAATCGGACCACTCCTTCTATAACACGATTTTTTCGATTATCGATTTTTCGATATTTATCGGAGGTACCTCGACACAACACCTAGCTAAGAACACTCACAGACTCTTATAGTAGAGTGTAAATTTCGGAGTCTATAGGTAACGGACACACACACACACCGAGACACACACGCACAAAGTTCCATTCAGAAATAAGTTTATATATATATATATATATATATATATATATATATATACAAACCGGTTTCATAGCTCATCAGTGTGGCCAGACATCTACATCGCTACTCCCTAAGCTATAGGCGCATAGAATGTGAGAGGGGAAATTTTAGCGTGTTATATATAAGCGGAGTATACACACGCCAGTCACAGGAAGAACTCAATTCATTGCTGAAGAGTAACAATCCAAAACGAAAATGGCATGTAGGTAAAATCCCAAATTGGATCCTATTTCAAATTAATCTCATTAATATTAAAGAACTTTGTCACTGAAGAAGCTAAAGTGGCCATAAATAATAAAGGATTTTGTTGCTGCAGAAGTGAGGTTTTTCCTCGCTGAATGGCCATACGAGGTATACAATCTTCGGAGTTTCACTTTAATATATATAAAGATGTATATATATATAAAGATGTATATGTGTGTGTGTAATTTTTGGCCTAATATTTGTAAATCAAAATACCCAGAGCTTTCTTTTCTTAAAATTACATACTGAATTTATAATTAAAGACCATTTATATTTCATTATTATTTATTATAATACTCAGTTGAATTTTGACATCACTTTGATTTTGCTACGACCGCTGAGTAAATAGCATTTTGTTCTATCAACTTAGCTCACAATTCCTTTTTCTTTATAGTTCGTCATTTCTTTCTGTTTTTTGACGATATTCTCTACCTTTTGAATTCGCCATTAACAGTATCATCATCATAGCATAGGTGATTATGCTTATGTTCGATGAAAACCTTCCTGCTTAGCCATCAAGCTTGCTTAAAATCCTATTGTTGCAAAATTAAAATCAGTCCGGGGTAAAAAGCAGAATCATATGCTTAAAACACTCCTCTTAATGTATTTAACTCGATCTTTATTCGTATACAACCTTTGTTTTTATTCCCTGCTAAATTATAAATTATTTGCATATTCTTTTTGTCTCGATCAAGTTTTCCTTAAACTTCAAGGATTAATTTGTGCTGTGATTCATCGAATACTTTTCTGCAATTTATGAAACTCGGGTTATTCTTCTTTTTCACTGTCCGTTTCGGCAGCATTCTGAGTATAAAAATTGCATTTATTTTCCTGAGGCTTAAACATAGCCAAATTATTCATTCTCAAAACTAATTCTGATAAGACCCGTGTCCATTTGATTGGTAATTATTAGTTTTATTACATGGTCAAGCTGATTCTCCGATTAAGTTCACAAGCATTCGCATCTAGTTTCTTTGGTATGAGAATTGACCATTCGATATTTATTGTATATTTCGTTTAACATCTTTATGATAATTTCTTGTGGTGCTGTCACGTTGTTCTTCATCACTTTGGAATAGACGGCTGGCAGCTTGGAAATAGTAGGTGCTGTAGGCTTTAATGTGTGGGTGGTTTAATGGATAATGGCTCGGAATTTAATTTGAAAACTGAGTTCCAATTCTAGATGGGTTCGTTATATTCACTTATGTGCAAATACCTTTGGGAAAGGTATTAACCCATTTTTCTTCACCAAGCTATGGATTAATTAGTGAGATTTGTATCACTAAAGCATTATTATACCTCTACCCCCAAATTCTTTAACTCTAAAAATATTTTTTGGCTTTAAATGACCTGCAAATAATTGATAAGCCGTAAAAACGAATCATTCAACCAAATTCGGGAAAGTAAGCATTATGGACAATTTTTCTACACACTCTTCTTTTGCTTATCAACAATTAAAACCAAAATATATTCTGGATATCAGTATAATTTTTTTGAGTAAATATTGTATTTACATTTTTGGGGGAGAGATATTAATGATTTTTGCATATACAAATCCTACTGTTTAACCCATAGCTAGGGAGAAGGAAATAAATTAAAATATATCTCAATGGTAGTTTCTCATAAACTAACATATCGAAATCCTTTATACACTCAGCCTCCCAATAAAGAAAAACTGGAGAGACACAAGAAAGATTAAATAACAACAAAACAAAAACATAAGCAACAACAACAACAACAATAATAATAATATATGGGTGTGAGGGGGTATTTCCATGCGTATGTACGGGTGAGAGAGAGAGAGAGAGAAAATCTAAGCATGTATGTACTGGCGGACGAAGAGTTTGGTGGGCGGACTGGTGTACTACGATTTTTACCACCAACGATAAAAAAAGACTGAAAATATTGCCTCCTTAACGATTAGTTCTTATCACCATGTGATGTAACTCACAAGTTCATATATTCGAATGTGAAAATGACAAATAATTATTTTCTATTACCTGTTGACATTCACATATGTCAACACTCTTGCCTGTTTCCTTCTGATATTATCTATCTATCTATCTATCTATCTATCTATCTATCTATCTATCTATCTATCTATCTTCTTCATGTGCCGTGTCCCTTCAAGATGTAGGCGATCATGGACTTCCACTAGGTTCTGTCTCTTGTCACCCTCAATATTTTTTCTCTTGGTATCACTTCCAAATCCTGCTCCGTCATCCATTTGCTCAGGCCTATCAAGTAGGTCTCGCACTGTTTTCCTCTGTCTATTTTTCTTTCTATATGTCCTGTGAGTATTAAATTCTCCAGGCTCTCCTCCCTCATTACATTAGAAATCGTTATATATATATATATATAATGGTCAGCTATCAGGGTGATAAGGAAATCCCTATTACAGACATCCGTTTAAACCGCAGAGTTCATGTATGTCTTATCCCACAACTATGCAGAGTGAACTTTTGTTACATCTTCTGGGGATAGAGCGTATAATCTGATTAATTTTTTAATACAAGGTCAGCACGCTCAAACTCACTGTCACAGCGACTTGTAAGTTTTGTGCTCGTACAACACTAAACGACTTCCAAAGGGTTCTTTCTACCTTTCCTTCAATCGAAATGTTTGCGTTGACCCATGGTATAGATTTGAAGAACTATCCAGGCCAATATAATCAAATTGACGATGGTGAGATGCGAACTCAGATTTCATAATTAGAAAGCGAACACACACACACACACACACACACACACACACACACACACACACACAAAATGTGTTTAAATGAGATCGGAAAAGTGCAATATCACTTCGCAACATCATCTGAAAGTTTACAACACCGATTAACTTAAACAAGAAAATTAAATTAATAATCAATTACAAAAAATTAAAAACTGCCAATCTCATCGTCAATAATAATTCATCTTCAAAATCTAAACTGCAGAGAATCAGTGTCGTTTACGAATCTATATGTCCTTCGAAGAACTGTGTTCCTTAAAAATGCAAATTTGTAAACAATTAGATTGGCAACATAACCACAGAACTGACGATAAGATTCACATCTTTCCGGTCACAGATCCATCAGATCGCATTAAAATACACACAGATACACCTATCTTTGGCATACTTGTTGGCAATACACACATACCAGCATTATCCACATGCAAAAGAAGATTAAAAATAAGAGAAACTTTGCTAATAAAAAGAGAAATCCTACACTTAATAATATTAATTATGAACTTTTTACTTAATATGGGATGAAATGTTTAATGCTTATTCCTTTATTCAAATACTAATGTTGAACCATTACTAATTCCACACACATATATGTAGTTAAAGAGTAAATTTCTGTTTGGTTTCGGTTCCACCGCTCGCTTCACTCGTGGATTTGAAGCTTCCAGACAAAAATAAACAGTCTTAACTCAATGCTCTCTTTCAGCTGCGCACGTCACCACGGTCACAACAACGCTGGCAGCCATTGTCTCAGACCCTTTTTATGGACAAAAAGCCATTGCCGACGCACCAATAATCGCCGTCGGTCTCATTCTCACTCAGCATAAAATGACATGTCGAAGAATATTCCTTTCTTTGACCAAATTTGCGAGGACGCAGCTGACGAGACGACGAACTCTCTGGCGTGGGTTTACGCACGCATTCATCACAACACAGCAGCCCGACAAGCAAAACACCATGGACGCTTTGGTTCTGGTAAGTGTGAATGTTTATCGTCACACTTACACGTTATGCGTGTATGCCATGACAATATTTCGTGGCATCCTTAAGGGGATCACTCGGCACACTAGAATATCGAGGTACGATGGTTGAGAATCACTGGTCAAAAACTGTTTCGTAAAGTATGAAGTAATCTTAGTTTATTCTGACTTGACATACTTCACTTATGGATTATAACAGAATGCTAAAATATTCTTTTGACGATATATTAGTTATATAAATTTGTGGTAAAGTACAGAGTATTTCTGAAAAAAAAATGATATAATTTCATAATCTACTAACTTGACCAATTCTCTTTCAATTGGTCTAAAATTTTACATCTTGCATCTATACAAATTAACCATCCGTCCGTGAATGGAATACTGCTGTCATATATGGTCAGGCGCACCCACTGTTCATCTCAGTGTTCTTGACAGGATCCAAAGGAGAATCAGCAATGTGATACGTACCGACTTGACTGCTCGACTCTAGCCACTTTCTCACCGACGGGATGTGGCTTCCCTCTGTTTGTTCTATAAATATTTTCATGGCTTCTGTTCCAATGAACTTAAGTCACTGGTGCCTCTGCAACAGGTGTTTACTCGTGCAACCAGACTGGCAACTGGGTCTCACCATTTCACAGTTAGATCAACCAAATGCAGACGACAATTCTATTTCTTCAGCTTCTTTTCTCACACTTCCCGCCTGTGGAACTCGCTTCTATATTCTTGCTTTCCTGACGGCTACAACCTCCAGGAATTTAAATGCAATGTCAATACTCATCTCTTAACCAACTGACTACAGTTCTTTCTTCACCACCCTGTATATCCTTTCTTTCTCTCCAACTTTGCAACTGTCATTTCAACTGTATTCCTACCCTTCTCTTTCTCCTTTCTAACGGGTTCGTCTTTCTCTTCACTCTCCTCCTATTTAATCTTTTTTACTTTTATGTAGCGCCCTAATCCTTTTACTCTTATGTAGCGCCCTAATCCTTTTACTCTTATGTAGCCCCCTAATCCTTTTACTCTTATGTAGCGCCCTAATCCTTTTACTCTTATGTAGCCCCCTAATCCTTTTACTCTTATGTAGCGCCCTAATCCTTTTACTCTTATGTAGCCCCCTAATCCTTTTACTCTTATGTAGCTCTCTAATCCTTTTACTCTTATGTAGCTCTCTAATCCTTTTACTCTTATGTAGCTCTCTAATCCTTTTACTCTTATGTAGGCCCCTAATTCTTTTACTCTTATGTAGCGCCCTAATCCTTTTACTCTTATGTAGCGCCCTAATCCTTTTACTCTTATGTAGCCCCCTAATCCTTCTTTCTTTCCAACTTTGCAACTGTCCTCACACCTGTATTCCCATCCTTAACTGGTTCGTTTTTCTCTTTACTCTTCTCCTATCTAATTTTTTACTCTTATGTAGCCCCCTGCACATCAGTGGCGTTACCGCCTTGCTCGGGGTGATAAGATTAAAACAAAAATGTGTAGACAACTCAGAATTCTATGTTTATTTTTTTTCTTTTCAGATATAGAAATGCCATTTACTGGAATGGAAGAGGCGTTTTCTGTGTTAGAGGATGCTTGAACATTGTCGAAGAGGACTTTACAGCGTGTATTTGTGTGAGAATTCACTAAAGATGCACCATATTAAAAGAGGAAGGTTTTCTGTGCAGGGCAAATGTGATCTAGACTACCAGTATCGGAAGAGAAGGTCGATCGGTGCGCATATTGACAACTTGTGAAATCGATCATGAAATCCACATACGTTTGTAATTCTCATTCAAATTTTGATAAGGTAGTAGAAGAAATGGAAAAGAAAGGACTAATCATATTAAGAAAGAAATGTATAGTCGTTAGCAAGAGTTACACACCCTACAAAGATATAGTCTTACAGTAGGATGATGAGAATACCATGAGCGGAACATGTGAGCAACGAGGAATAGAAACAAAGAGGACACTTAGTATTAGAAAGAAAGCAATTGAAATTTCTGAGATGCATAGAGAGGAAAGATGTCAGACGCTGGGTATACTGAAGGTTAGGGGGAATCAGAGAGTAACTTACCTAACAAGCTCGTGTAAATGGGTGACATAATTGAGCTAAAGATGGGTTATTGAGGAAGTGTAGAAAGTTGTGGAGAACTATCATAGTCCATGTCCCGAAGGGTCATGTAGCATAAAAGAAGATATCTGAAATTGAAACTTTAATTAAACATTCTGTATTATATCATTTTAGCTTTCTGCTTATTGAAGAATTGAAAATGAATAACATTTTGGGTTACGTATGCATGCATTTAAGTGCCATACGTGATACACGCTTGGGCGATCATGTCTCGAAAGAGACATGACTGACTGGGCAAAAGATTATCTCGCAGTAGGTTGCCATTGCTTTCTGCAGTAGACTAGTTGCCGACCAAGGCTATAGAACCCAATCTGTCCTATTATTTAACCCATAACAGGAAGGAATAGACGGATTAATACCTTTCCCAAGGGTATTTGCGCGTAAGTGAATGCAATGAATTTCGGATGGAATTCGAACCCTCCACCCCCGATTTCGCGTTCCGAGCCGATATCCAATGCTCCACAACGCACATCAGGCTTACGTATAATATTTTTAAAACAAAGTTTGCCGCCCAACAATATTTTACTTATTTTCACCGTTTGAATTAAAAAAAAAATAACTCAGCAATTTGAAGAATACGGGGGAGTTATAGCGACATGATTTTAATTTAAACATTCTCTTTTAGTTATTCAGTAGAATAACTCCACATTTAGTACATCGACAGATTCCATGCTTTTACGTTAACGCGAAAACACAGGAATATACGCCGAGGCGTAGACGAAGAAAGAACGTTTTTCTTTGTCTAGCCAATGTAAAGACATGTGTGTTTGTTGTTTGATACTGATATCTGAACGAGTCTCTAAACTTTTCATTTTTACTCTTTTCTTTTTTAATGCCAGACATATTGCCAAGGGCAGTTAACTGGGTATGTGTTTATTCACAGGCGTTTGACAAATGTCTGGTCACATGTTTACTATTGCTCTGTACGCATATATGCGAGTATGTGTAAATTTTGTGATGATAGCGATCATATGTGCGTGCATATTTACATTTACAATTATAAAACTACAGGGTAATCCCTAAATGCAATAGATAGAAACACATACACATATAAACACAGAAAGGCTCTGATCATATACATATATATATATATATATATATATATATATATATATGTATATATATATATATATTTTTTTTTTTACCTAATGTTGTCTTTATTTAGTTTAATTTCAAATGACCTAATTTTTTTTTAAAAAAAATTTTCCCTCCTTTCCTTCTTTTATCTCTCTTACCACCTTTTTTCCGTGTTGCTTAAACTTACGTCGATTTAACACGGCTGTCTGTTAATTTTTAGTTACATTCTCTCTCTCTTTTTTTTTTTTTTTGCGAACCCAGACGATGTCAATTTTTTCTTTTCTTATTTATTTGGTTTTATTCTATCTTTTTCTTTTTCGTTTTCTTTTTCTTTTTCTTTCACTTTATTTTTATTTTTATTTTATTTTTTAATTTCTTTGCAATCTATTTAAAAAGGAAAAGTAGACTAATTTTTCTCTGAAATTTTTTTTCTGAAAGGATTTTTCTGTTGCTGAGGTGATGTGTTGTCCCCCGTGGGGATCTTCATATCGAAATGGCCATTCAACATCTTTGAATTAATCCTTTTTTAATATATATATATATATATATATATATATATATATATATATATGTGTGTTTGTGTGTACTACTATTAAATATACATTTTATTTAACACTGTTAGCACATCTCAGATATTCATGCACGCTGTAATTGTCAGGTAGGGATTGAAAACAGTGACGTTTTACAGTTGAAATGACTAGATGTAAGTGTAAATTCCAAGGTAACAGCTTCTTCTCTTGCACTTTTGGAACTTTCCTCCGACCTCTTGCTTTCCAGTCAACTTGGATTTTCAAATATATAAATGCAATATGAATTGTCATCTTCTGTATCAACTACTTTTTTTTTCTCTTCGTAATTATCATTTTCCCATATTCTTGGGTTGAAATGATTAATATAATAATATTAATAATATTAATATAATACTCTCTAACCGACTAAGATATCAATTTTCACGTTTAAAAGTAAAAATAAATAATCAAAATATTTAATCCATCTTCCGGTGACACGAAATTATATCTGTTACTATTTTGAATGTCCTTAATAATAGTAGTAGCAATAGTGCAAGCGCAAATACCCTTGGAAAGGTGTTAATCCGTCACTTCTCTCTTCAGCTATGGGTTAAATAGCAAGACAGATTGAGTTGGCAACCAGTTGACTGCAGAAAGTAACGGCAACCTACTGCGGGAAAATCATCAGTCATGTCTCCTACGAGATATTATCGCCCAAATGTGTATCATATATGGCACTTAACTGACTGAGTAATAGGGTTATATTGACTTATCTTATTGCATTAAATAATGGCAACCATTATTAATTAATTAATTAATTAATATTTCTATCATCGGAATGATCTGAGTCAAACTGAGACAAATGCCTAAAAAATGTTAAATGAAATTCCTGTAAAAAATTAATAAGGCTTGACTACTTAAAATCCCTTTTTAAAAATAACATATTTGTCTAATTTAATAATTGAAATACCATATCATTTAAATTATTTTGCTCGGAAATATAAGCTTCTCTAGTCCCCCGCTATGTATGAATTTACTCGAGCCATAAGATTAGCAACTAGGTTCCACTCTATTACTGTGAAACCAATAAACTGTAAACGAAAATTCTACTCCACCAGCTTCTTTTCTCGCACTTCCTGCCTGTGGAATTCCCTTCCGTTTACCTGCTTCTCTGACAGTTACAATCTCCACGAATTCAAATGTAAAGTCAATAGCCATCTCCTATCTCACTGACTTGCATCCTCTCTCTCATGCTCCTTTCTCCGTCCACTCGACTCTCATCAGTATCCTCATCCTTCTCTTACCCACTTCCTGACACCCCCTATAACCTGTCACTCTTTCTCATAACATTCCTCCTATGTAACCCCCTGTGCACCAGTAGCAGTAAACTGCCTTGCTTAGGGCGATATGATTATAAAAAAAAAGATATCAAACTGCAATACGAAGGGAAATACAATTTTTTCTTTTCCAGATTGTTCTACAATAAACTTCGCCCTGTACAAGGCCATTCAAGGTAGAGGGTTATATTAAAGAGCAGATAGAAAGGGAATATAGTGGTTAACTTTTGATTTGAACGGGTTAAGATTGTAGTGATTCGAGTTAACGGGAAAACATCCTCTTAGGGGAGTCTGTTCCAAAAAGAAGCGGTTCGTGGGAAGAAGCTGTTCGGCTGGAACTTACTGCCCACCGATGGAACACAGGGGGAATGTGGGTTGCTTGCTACAATATAAGTGGCATGGCGAGTGCTAGCCGCGAATGTTAGACCTGGTGAAACCAAGGAATGTAGTTCGCAGTGAGAGACTCGCCACATTCCGCTTGTTAGAGAAAGGTTGGAAGGTAGAAGATAATTATTTTCCAACAAAGAATCGGAGAAGCTTTCGAAGACTGGAAAGTGAGGAATGGTAAACGAGATGATACTTAAAAGAGAAACGCAAACGGCATCAGTTTCAAACTGTCCTAAAAATATTAATTTCCCAATCAATATTAAAACTCGTAGTAAATAAAGTATCTGAAGATGCAGTAGTATTTTTGCGGATGGGTGACAGCTTAGAAATACCAGATTTTAAAAGCATGAATATGCGGGTGGTATAATGAATAACGGCTGGGGATGGGAAATCAGTGCCGAGTTCCAGTTCCAGTCGTGTTCGTTATATTCAATTATATATTCACTTACACGCAAAATACCGTTTGAAAAAGTATGAATCAACGTATTCTCCCCTCAGCTATGGGTTAATTTTAGGATTTGTATCAATAAGTCGTTATTATCATTAAAAGTTCCTTACAGTCTAAAAATATTTTCTGGCTTTAAATAACCTGCAAAATGCTGATACATCTTAAAAAACAAATTAATCATATTATCAATCTATCTATTTCAGTCTGGTCACATACTTTTCTACTCATTTCCATTTTTTTCTATCTATCTATCTATCTATCTATCTATCTATCTATCTATCTATCTAATCTATCTTTTTTCTCTGTGATATCCGATATTATAATTAGACTAAAATGTGAGTGTCTATATATGTGTGTTATTTAAAATACATACACCATTTATCAAATTAAAATAAAATAATAAAACATAATTTGGTATCATAAATATGTACATATCAACAAATACGAAAATAAAAAATTCAACAACAAAAAAATTACTCTCTTTCGTTTATTAAGCTTTAAATTATAAAAATTAAAATTTTCGATTCTTTCACAGATAGCCTTAAGGATATTTTTAAATTAAAATTTTTTAAAAACCTAACTATATTTTTATTTCTGTTTTGATACATGTCGCAAAAGAAAATATTTACATATGCCTTACTAAAGAGGATAAAACGAATTAGTAATGTTTTTCTTTTCTCATTAATTATATATATATATATATATATATATATAGAGAGAGAGAGAGAGAGAGATTAGTGCATGTATGTATATTGTGTTTTCTTTCTTAGGTAACCAATAGTAACACCGAACGTACAGAAAAACAATAGCATTAACATGTTCTAAAAATCAAATACATAGTAATTATATATAAATCTTCATTTAAAAACATTATTGACAGAAACAAGAAAATTTAATTAATTATCTCTTACAAAAGATTTAAAATTTAAAACCGCTAACCTCATTGTTAAAAATAATAATTCACATCTAATATCTAAACTGTTCAAGCAAAATTCATAAATTACTACACTGGATATACTGCTATTCTGTTTTTAATGAAACAGTATTATATATTTAAAATATATTTAAAAACAGAATATCTACTTAAATACGAGTATCGATAAAAAATAATGTTCAAACAATTCATTTCAAATTGTCTGTTGCTTATAACCAAGTTTCGTTAAAATTCGTTGATTTCCGTAATATATATATATAATGCAGCCGTAACTTCTACTCCAACAGTTTCTTTCCTCGCACTTCCCGACTGTGGAATTCTCTTCCAAATGATTGCTTCCCCGACGGCTACAATCTCCAGGAGTTTAGACACCTCCTAACACACTAACCTGCTCCCATTCTATCAAACACTCTTCCCATCTGCCCAACCCTCATCCTCGCTATCCTTACTCATCTGTCACTTTCCTCCTGACATCCCCTATATCTAACCACTCCTTCTCTTTACCTTCCCCAATGTAGCCCCATGCGCAATAGTGGCAGTGGAGTGCCTTGCTTGGGGTGAGATGATTAACGTGTTTATACGCGCTAAAAAGCATGCCTTCTTCTTCCGGACGCTTGTGGCCTAGGGGTAGAATCGCCGACTGACGCCGGGTTAGGAAGCGAACGGGGTCTAAGCCGTACTGATTAGCTGTAATAGAGCGAAACAGATCTGTCTGCGGATGACTATAGTATATATATAGTATATATATATATTAGCTACACTGATGAGCTGCGAAACAGACTTGTATGTTGATGACGGATATTATGCTCTCATTACGATTGAGAACTCTAGAGAGGAAAATTTTGAAAAAACAGTTACCACTTTAGCGATATATGCATAACTCTTCAGCAATGAATTGAATTCTTCCGGTGACTGGCGTGTGTATATGCCGCTTATATATAACAAGCTAAAATTTCCCCTCTCGGATTCCATGTGCCTATAGCTTAGTGATTCGCGACTCCGACTGACACCAAATCGGTCGAGTTTCGATCTCGGCCGGAGGCTAGTGGATATTTAGCCACACTGATTAGCTGCGATACAGGCTTGTATGTGGATGATGAAAAGTGTATATATATATATATATATATATATATATATATATAAGCATGCGGTGTAGATATAGAAGAATCTACAGGAGTATCCTGTACATACAGTGGTAGAATAACTCTCTAAGAGAGCTCTAAATATATGCGTATATATATATATTTTTTAATCATATCACCCCGAGCAAGGCGGTAACGCCACTGATGTGCAGGGGTCTACATAGGAGTGAAAAGATTGGAAAAGAGAAAACCGGAAACCGCATCCTAAACAGGAAACAAGGGATGAGCCTCTTCACCTGTTCAACAGACGAGGGTGGAGTGTGAACCGGGCGATAGTTCAGTCTATCTACTCCAATTGAAAAAAAAAAGTGAGAAGATTGGAAAAGAGAAAACCGGAAACCGCATCCTAAACAGGAAACAAGGGATGAGCCTCTTCACCTGGTCAATAGACGTGGGTGGAGTGTGAACCGGGCGTGTGAATTTATAAATACATAAAGAGAAAATATAAAAAAAATTTAGGCAAACACGTTATTTCATGGTAATTTAAATTTATTCCTCTCTTCTCTCTCTTCTTTCTTTTTCTTTCCCTTTTCGTTTACGCTTTAAGATACTTACCCTTTCTCTTTAACGCTATCTCTCTCTCTCTCTCTCTCTCTCTCTCTCTCTCACCTAGCCCCTTTTCTTTACTTTTCAAATCTACGTGTCAGCAGTCTAACTGACTTGCATAATGTATCTTTAAGTTTATTTTGACATCCGCTCTTAAGCGTGCTCTTTGATTATATATTGCGTATATATATTCTTATGTATGAATGTGTGTGTGCATTCGCCGAACTGATGTACTGATGTATTTTTTCTTAAATTTTCTCTTTTAAGGAAGCGATCTTTATTTTTATTCCCGTTTTTTTTTTTTTTGGTCTTTGTGAATTTCATTCGTGTAAAATCTACTGTACAATAAAGACGGAAGCTGATGATGGTTTGTCTGAAATAGGCCTATACTTCTGATTTATATATATATATATATTGTAAAAACAATTAAATCAAGGAGGAGCTCGCAATAGTAGGGTATCCAGTAGAAGTGAACTGACAGTACAAGCCTATTAGTCCACAATACGTGGCTGCTAGCCATCACGTCATGGGAGTTCTTTGCATAAACAAATGAAAAGTATTATTTGTGTTGTTTCGGTCGTGTATTTTTGGAGAATTACATTGATTGATTTTGTATTCTGTTCTATATTAGGAGGAGAAATTTGTGTTTAAAATATCGCCGTGGCCTTCTGAATTTGAGTGCCAAAAGCTAAACTCTGTTGGTTGAGGTAACCTAAATTCGACTTTGGAAATAAATATTTGGATTACATTTGTGTTTATAACCGAATTTGACTTTTGTGTTTTCAGTGATTTCGTGTCAGAGCAACAATTCCTAGACACATCTTTGATAGAACGCCCCAGGAAAAGAAAGCCACTTAACATACTCACAGCTGAACAAAGCTTCTGAAGACAAAAACCGGAGACAGAGATATTGTCTGCAAAGTTATTATTCTTGGAGAAATAGGAAGCATCATATTTTTGTCTGTTGCGATTTGCTTTTTTACGGTTTATCAACCATTTCCAGGTAATATAAATCAAGAAAATATTTTTAGATGGTATGAACTTTTACAGATAATAATGACTCACTGATACAAGTCCTACAAAATAAGCCATAGCTGAAGGAAGGTGGATTCATACCTCTCCCAAAGGTAGTTGTGCTTATGTGAATATAACGAACCCGACTGGAATTGGGACTTCAATCTCTAATTCCGAACCGTTATTGATAATATCATCTACACATCCGAGTTTATAGCACCCGTTATTCCCAAGTTACTGGTTACTGACGAGGCTCAACGTTGCATAATTTCCGTGATCGAACGAGAACTTGTGTTTCAACATGATATGGTCCATTATATCACCTGCACGGTTACAAGATTTAGTATTACCAAAACGGTCACCCATATCCTAAACAGGTTTGATTTTGCTTAACTTTGCTGATCGTACGAGAACTTGTGTTTCAACGTGATATAACTGTAAGTTCTTTGTTACGTATAACTCTTACTTATAACTACGTAAGAGTTACGGAAACCACATCCTAAACAGGAAACAAGGGATGAGCCTTTTCACCTGTTCAATAGACATGGGTGGAGTGTAAACCGGGCGATAATTTAGTCTATCTACTCCAATTGAGAAAAAAAAAAAAAAAAGAAAAGAGTGAAAAGATTGGAAAAGAGAAAGCCGGAAACCACATCCTAAATAGGAAACAAGGGATGAACCTCTTCACCTGTTCTTTCTTTCTTGCTTTGTGTGTGTGTGTGTGTGTAATCATTAATGTGATATTCAATAAAAAAGCCTTCAGTCGAGAAAAAGACCTTAATGCGGCTTCGAAAGTGATTTCATGACTGGATTCTGCCTCATATCGATCACCTCTATCCACGATAGTAATCTTGAACGGGTCCCTCGTATTGTGGTGTCGCTGTTGTTTACTTCTTGATAACATGAATCAGAGAGAGAGAGAGAGGGGGGGCAGTGTTCTGCTGTAACATATACGGCCTCTTCTGGGGCACCACTTAGCTCTATGGATTAACCATAGTGTCTAGCACCTCGATGTAAGTAGTGTCACTGATCCTTATACTCTGTTGAAACAAGTGAAGTTGCATGAAATAGTCCTTGCTGGTCACGACCCGCAGAAACATTACTGATGACGTCAACTTTGTGCTCGCCATTTCGGACATACTCGCTGTGTTCGTGCAAAGTTACTTGTTGCCCCTCATTGTCATGGTCTGGTCCTTGCCGACGTTTTTATCGGAAAATTATCGGAGCATCGTGGGCTCCTTGGAATGCTTGAGTTTTGTTACTTTTAAATGGTACTTCTCAAGTTCAGTAGATATTATAGTTTTTTGGAATTCTGTCTTGAGTTCCCTTCCAAACTCTTGGTTTTTGGTTTCGTGAAAAGCTAATACAATGATTATATCATTATTTTCTCTTTCGTTTATAGGTATTGCCCTTTTTTGTTAATGCTGTTGCTGGAAGGGTTTAGCATGATAAAAATTGATTCATGTGTTCAATATTTTATGCTCAAAAATGCTTATTACGCCTAAAAGTTGTAATAAAAAAAAGAGTCTACAATAAAAGATAAAAATCATGATTATTATATTGTTGAAAGGAGATAAATCGTAATAAGTTTAGAATGATAATGTTTTCTTTTTCAAAAGTATGAAAACAATTATTTGTGCTTGCAACCTGATAGGAAGAATATATATATATATATATATATATCAGTTTATTTAACTTTTGGTAATCTGTATTTAAGAAACCCATTTGATTCTTAACAAACAGTGGATTTCGTTTTTGGTACGAAGTTGAAGGCTGTCTGCGATCGAGCCATAATTTCTTTGTTTGGGATTCTTAAAATAAATTCATTTTCATAGTATCTTTTTCCGAAATGATTTTTGTTCTGCGTTTTAGCAAGAAGAAAAAAGTTTAGTGTTCAAACGATAACTGTGGTTCCTTTCTGTAAATTCATATAAAACCAGTTTTTCTTAAATTTTTGAATTTTCCCAGAGTTTGCGAACTATGCATCTCAGTTGACATGAAAATATAAAGAACTGAGTCTTCTTTCTTCTTTTATATGCCGTGTTCCTTCAGAACAAAGGCGGTCATGGCTCTCCACATCTTTCTCTTCCTTGTAGTTCTTACTATATTTTGTCTTCCTATTTCTCCCAAATCTTGCTCCGTCATCCTTTTTCTTAAGTCCACTAAGTATGTCACGTGCTACTTTTCCCCTTTCTTGCTTTCTCTCTATCCGCCCTATGAATCACAGATTCTCTAATCCCTCTTCTCGCATGACGTGTTCCAGAAACTTTAACTGTTTATTCCTGATGTTAAGTATAAGTTTCCTTTTCGTTTCCATTCTCTCTACAATATCGTGCGCTGATAACATGTTCAGTCCATGATATTCTCAGCATCCTTCTGTAGAACAGCATTTCTGCTGCTTCGAATGTCTTCTTCATCGTTGAAGACCTTTGTTCAGCATTCGTTGCCATATATGAGGACAGATATCACGTAGCAGTTCAATACTCTTTTCTTTCCCAAAACAAGTTCTAAGATTTTACTAATTCTATAAAAATAAAAATAAAAAATAAACTCTTGGGAAATTTTGCATCAAGTTATGTACCATCTTCTTGAAAAATCTGATGGTATAATTTTAATATTTCTGGGCGTAGAAGCTTTGTTGCCTCCTAAGCCCTTCTGAAAAATACAAACCCAATGGTGAAATACAGGAAACCTTAGGTATTCATTAGCCGAATATTTAGTATTACTGTTAAAATTAATGAAATCCTTTTTTTAAAACAGTTTTTGAAGTTCACAAACCGATCTCGCTATTTTTGGAATTGGTGGGAGTTTCCTTCCTAACCTTTTGTTTAAGGTAGTGTTGAAAGTTAATATCTTGATTATGCTATTTTCCCCCTTTTAATTACATTTGTAGCAGTTACACATTGTAGTTATTGTTACTGTTGGAAATCATATGGCTTCTGTTATTTGGTAACGGTATTTAAGATTTTGTAGCGCCAGACTATAGGGTCTTCTTTAAGACTTAAATGTGCGTTGTGGTGCATTGAATATCGGCTCGGAACGAGATATCGAGAAACGAGTTCGAATTCCAGCTGAATTCATTGTATTCACTTACGCGCAAATACCCTTGGGAAAGGTATTAATCCGTCTATTCCTTCCAGTTATGGGTTAAATAATAGGACAGATTGGGTTCTATAGCCTTGGTCGGCAACCAGTCTACCGTAGAAAGCAATGGCAACCTACTGCGGGATAATCTTCTGCCCAGTCAGTCATGTCTCTTTCGATCGCCCAAGCGTGTATCACGTATGGCACTTAACTGACTGATAACAACATTATCACGTTGAAATAACGGTTGTCGTAAGATCACCGAAGTTAAGCAACGTCGAGCTGGGGGAGAGCCGAGTTCCATTTCCTGTCGGGTTCAATATATATACTTACACGCAAATACTCTTCGAAAAAGTATGAATCAATTTTTAACAAATCCTCCAGCTTTGTGTTAATCAGTAGGATTTGTATCAACAATCATTGTCATCTCCAAAATGTTTTTACATTCTAAACATATTTTCTAGCTTCAAATAATTGGCAAAAGGTTCTTCTTCCTCTATGTGCCCTGTCCTTTTAGGATGTAGGCGATCATGGCTTTCCACGTCTCCCTATCCCTGATGGCTCTTAGCACGCCTTCCCCTGTTACACCATGCAACCCTCATTCCATCAGCCAACTGATTAGGTCCTTCAAATATGTTATCCGCTGCTTTTCCCTGTCTCTTTTTTGCTTTATCTAACCTGTTAATGTCAGGTTCTCCAAGCCCTCTTTCCTCACTGCATGTCCCAGGAACTTCAGCTGTCTCTTCCTGGTACTCAGTATCAATTTCTTTTTCGTTTCCATTCTTTCCAAAAACTCATCATTGCTCACATTCTCGATCCATGATATTCGCAACATCCTTCCGTAGAACCACATTTCAGTTTCTTCAAGTTTTCCTTCATCACTGCAATATTGAAGAACTGACATCACATAGCAATCCACTACTCTCTTCTTTGTTTCTAACGAAATCGTCCTGTTTCTTAATACTTTACTCAATTTCTGGAATGCTTCCTTCGCCATGCCAATTCGCCTTCGGAACTCTGTGTCACACTTTCCGTCTTCTGTTATAACACTTCCCAGGTCTTAAAAAGCAACTCACTTAATCTTTCATGAAGATGAAAGACAACGAAAGATACTGATATCCCCGACCTAATGCAGATTGTGCAAAGTAAAAGTTAGATTCATTGTGCGTTTTTTTGTTTTGTTTTGTTTTGTTTTCTTAGGGCAACACCTGATGCCACACTGCTAGGTGGTTTTTAACGAGGCACCATCTCAAGACTGGTTGCTAGCTAAAACTTAAGAGGTTCTATCTGCTTATTCGTACAAACATTGTAGACTTTCGGATAATTTCCATGTGCCCAATTTCATCCACAAGGTTTAGGTCATACGGTGGTATGCTTTTCAGGCGTTTCGAAATGGTGCCACACGCTGGGATTGTCTACGCATGTGATACTATCAATAAGTAACCTCCTTAACTAATCGAACATTGTGGAGTATGAAGTTCGGGTTCCATTGTAAAAACTCCAACAATCTAACCATTGGACTACGCTTCCATTAATATTAATAATCGGTAAATATTATTTAGGATAAAGAGTGATAGAAACACACGATACTCAAAAGTTTGACTGTATTAGGCGAAAATCAAATATGGCGTCTTTCGATTAATACTTGAGACTTTGATTTCTTTAATAGATAGGCTGTATAGAAGGCAAGTGTAATTTACTTATCTCTTGGAATATTTACTTTTACATTTGTCTCATAATCTCGTATTGATCTCACCAGTTTCTGACATCTCGGCTTCAACCAATTTCTCACCGTCGTAACGTCAATCATTTAAGTACCATACATGATACATGCTTTGAGCGATCATGTCTCGAAAGAGGCATGACTGACTAGGCAGAAAATTATCCCGCAGTAGGTTGCCATTGCTTTCTGCGTTAAGCTAGTTGCCAGCCAAGGCTATAGAAACCAATCTGTCTTGTTATTTAACCCATAACTGGAAAGAAAAGAAACGGATTTATACCTTTTCCAAGGGTATTTGTGCGTAAGTGAATGCAAGAATTCAACTGAAATTCGAACTCGGCTCCCTTTCGAGACATGATCGCCCAAGCGTGTATCACGTATAGCACTTAACTGACTGACTGATTCATTCGCTTGACTGCTAAGTATATGAAGTAAGCCATATTAATATGGTTGAGTAATAAAAGTTCACGTAATTTCTTACACATGCTATTGCGAAACTCAACAGCTGTGTCACTAATAAACGCTAGTTGTATTATTTTATTTTATTTTTTTGGCAGCGGCATGTATAGGAAATGATATGAAGATTTTTGTTTTTATCAGATTTGTTAGATGAGACAGCTAGAACAAAATTAGCACACAGGGCTTAATGAGAATTCTGAAAAGTATCCTAACGTCATATAAATAAACAAAAGGCGAAGGTGCAGCAAGTTAAGGGCAGCGAGTGCAAGGGGACAGTTTCCTCACAGCGCAGATGTGAAGGGGCGCAAAATCCTCGTCAGGGTTTTTTTTTTTTTAATTTAATTTTCATTTGCTCGCTGCACTCAGGTTCCGCTTGTGTAGCGCATCTCCATACATCATCATCATCACTACTACCACCATCACCACAACCCTCATCGCCATCATCATAATTACCACCACCACCACCACCTCCACCACTAGCCTCATTATCATCATTATAATCATCATTGCATAAAGAATAAAAATTCAAAAAGAGAACAAATATATATATATATATATATATATATATATATATATATATATTTTCTAGACATATGCTATTAAATATACGAGACAATGAATGTCTATTATGTTTAATCATGAGCCGTTCTAAACGTCGTATTTTTGCTTTAATTTCAGTTGAAAATAAAGACAAAAATTCTCCAACATTTGGATAATTATTTATTGGTTTTCTTCTAAGCTTTCGGCTCACATGAGCCATCTTCAGAGAGGTAGTTTAAACTGAAATATTATAAAATCCACCATCACCGACGATTTTATTTTGTGTTGACATAAAACTCCGCTTGGCAACGGCAACCTACTACGGGCAAATATTTTGCCCAGTCAGTCATGTCTCTTTTAAACATGATCGCCCAAATGTGTATAATATATAGCACTCAACTAACTGAATGATACATAGGTTGATTGTGAATAGTCAATTAACAAGCTGGTAGGTTCAATAAGCTCCAATGGACAGTTGGAAAAAACAATTAAAAAATATTTTGAGCTAGTCATTACACCGTCTCTCTCTCTTACATTTTCCGTTGACAGGAATTGAACCTATTATATCGCATCAGTTATTGAGGTCTGCTGCTAGGATAGTTTGTTCACTGTGTCGCACCAGACAATCTTTTCTCGCCAGTATCTATTTTGCACCTTTACAAGTCTACCGTTCACGCATGAATAGACTACTACTGCTACATCCGATCTGGTGCTTCTGCTATGCATCTAGAGATTCTTGACAACGCTCAAAGAAGAATCAGCTATGTTATCTGTCTCGATCTGGCTTCTCGGCTTCAATCACATCTCACCGCCGTAACGTAACTTGCCTTTTCTATAAATATTTTTATAGCAATTATTGTGATGAGCTTTCCTCTTTGATGCCTCGAATTTAAGCACAGTTTCGAATTCCAGTTGAATCCCTTGTATTCACTTACACGCAAATACCCTTGGGAAAAGTATTAATCCGTCTATTCCTTCCAGTTATGGGTTAAATAGCAGGACAGATTGGGTTCTATAACCTTGATCGGCAACCAGTCTACCGCAGAAAGCAATGGCAAACTACTGCGGGATAATCTTCTTCCCAGTCAGTCATGTCTCTTTCGAGACATGATCGCCCAAGCGTGTATCACGTATGGCACTTAACTGAGTGACTGACTAGATTGGCATGGCAACCTACTGAGGGATAATCTTCTGCTCAGTCAGTCATGTCTCTTTAGAGACATGATCGCCCAAGCGTGTATCACTTAACTGACTGACTAGATGGGCAGCTAGGTCTCATAATTTTACTGCTTGAATTTCTAGATGTAACCGTAGGTTATTTGCTTATAGTTCTCTTGCACTTCTTGTGTTATATATCGCCGTACGACGACAAAACAACAAACACGCATATATAAAAATATAAGGTTATATTTTTATTAATGACGACGAACCGTGTGGAATAGAGAACGGAAGGGTGAGAGCGCACATAGAATGGGTTGATGGGAGTGTAGTCTTGCCTGTGGTGTTTCTCTGCTTCCACTGGCCGTTCTCTGCTGGCGAATCCATGTGTCGAGGTCTTTATATAGTCTTCTAGAACCGGGACTTCCCTTCCGGTCCTGCCTCGCCCACGCAACGCCCACGTAATTCCCAGAGACACCTGTTCTGTTTGCCTCCGTAGTCATTTCCGCCGCTGTCGGAAATAAGGTCAAACGACATCCGCTCCGGCCTCGACAGGATGTATTTCATAAACACCCGCCCTGCCGCTCGCCGACCCCTCCACCGACGGGAAACACCATCGCTTGCATCACTTCCTCGGGTGGGGCCAGATTGTTATATTACACTCCTCGCCCTCCCATTTTCCAAAATGTTCACCTAAGAACATTTTAAGCGCAACACCCTCACACCCCCCATGCCACACAAGCCCGACAATTGTACAAAACATGTGCACGCCGAAACAAACAAAACAAAAAAAAAATATATAGGGGAGCCTACATCGGCAACCCAACAATGTTCGTGTCCATTGTGGAATTTTCCTGTACAAAAAACACAGAATCTCTTGCGTATGCTTCATGATGCAGTGTTGGAAGCCAAAATGAGTGAGACTGCCACAAAAGTGATGATAGAATTACTTGGGACTTATACAGAGGATAATGTTCTCCCAGCTCGATGTTTCATTGTTCTTTTTTTTTTTTTTTTTTTTTAAGTTTCTGTAACTTTCAATGTTCGTTTCCTTTCTCGACTCTGTCCATACGCGTAGACGCCTCGATGCACGACCATATGATCATAAGCGGTAACCGCGCCCCAGTTTCTAAACTGACATCGAGTAAATGACCTTTGACCAACACCATGCGTGTTTCCGCTCGAGTTTATTGTTACACATGTAACTTCATTTAATTTAATTTAATTTCAAACATACTATGTTTGAACACAGAAAAATGGCCATTATCTGCAGTACATATCATTCATAGTCTGACCGAGAAATGTTCAATAGAAAACGAAAAAAATTACCCTGATTCCAACGTTAATCCGCATGCAATTTACTTGTGGAGGATTAGAGGTTTCATCTATCTTAATTTAGTCTCAAAAAATGGACCCGTGACTCGTAATTCCTTAGTTTGTATCTTCCGCATGTTTTGCTATAAGGAAGGTGACCTAACTATTTCACTTAAACTATCGTTAATCCTCCCACTGCTTTCTTTCCCAATCCTATAGCATATCAGCCAATAAGTCTATAAGACTTTTCAGTTGTTCTTTCTTTTTGTTCCGATCAACTGTGGAATCTGCAGGTCTATCCGTGCTTTTTGCCCCAACAGACGTTTGCCTCATTTGGACATCTTCGCTGCTAGGTGATTCCTTAGAAAAACCCTGATCTACATGAGTAGATCCAGACGTTTCGCACTTTGAGCAATCATCCTCGAACGTGGATGAAACATTATTTATACCACCGATTCTATCATCACTATCAATAGTTGACACGTTTTTATTCGCCATTTTACGTCGCGTCATGATGCGACGTTCCATTAATGGAACATCAGACTCATCGTCTGATTCCACACGTTGGTGTCGATATTTGTGCACTGGAAAGTCGGTCTGTTCCGCTCCGGATTCGTCATCCGAATCACTGGATTCTAAAGCAACCTTTGCGAAAGGAAAAGGAGGGAAGTCACATTCCTGTATGGGGGGTTGCTGCTTCTTTAGGTTTCTTGTCTGACACGGGATACATTTACCTACGAAATCATTTATTTCTCTAAGTAAACAAGGCCAGAAATACTTTTGTTTTATTGAGTGGAATGTCTTATCCACCCCCATATGGCCACTGTCATCATGGTATTGAACTAGCACCCTTTTTCTAAGGTGAGATGGTACATACAGCCTGATGAGGGGTTCATCATCAGGTTGAGACAAATAGTACACCACCTCATCCATTACTATATATCTCTTCTGTTCTGCTTTGGTAGCCCTACCATTTCGTAATCTAATCTTCAGGTCTAAGATGTTTTTGTCTGATTCTTGCTCCCTGATTATGTCTATTCCTTTCAATGTGGGCCGTTCGGGTGCCTCTGATGAATTTCCGACATTTTTATGGGCTGCTAATTCTTCCGGCTCCATTAGGTTGGAGTTTATAACACTAACCAAGTAATTTCTATCATCTATATCTACTGGAGAAGCAATATGGTCTTCGTTCACATCAACAGCGCGTGATAAGAGATCCGCGCAAACATTATCCTTACCCTTAAGATACTGTATGCTGCAATTGTAGCCAGACATGCTCAGAGCCCAAGTCTGTATCTTCTTATTTTGTATGGGCGAGTTAAGTAAGTGCTCCAGGGGCCTATGATCAGTGTATATTGTGAATGTTGCGCCATGCAGGTAGTGATTCAGTTTTTGAAGAGCATAGTGTATGGCATAAGCCTCTTTCTCTATAGTTGACCACCTCGTTTGTGTGTCACTTAATTTATGGGACAATAAATAAATTGGTTTTTCTACATCCTTCCTATTTTCCTTATCGTACACCACCTGGGATAGGCATGCGCCAATCGATTGATCGGATGCGTCAGTATATAACCTATACGCCTTATTTGGGTTGGGATAGGCTAGTGTTATCATCTCCGCGAGCTTCGTTTTTAGTGTATCGAAAGCGGTTTGGCAAGCATCGTCCCATTGGAATCGTGCATATTTCCTTGTCAAATTGACCAGCGGTTCGGCTATATCAGAGAAATTTCTAATAAAGCGGCGATAATATGAGGTCATCCCGATAAAAGCTCTTACTTGCCTAACAGTGGTTGGAGTAGAAATTGACTTTATAGCCTTGACTTTATTGAGGTCTGGTTGTATTCCCTCTTCACTTATCTTGAACCCCAGGTATTGGGTCTCTTTCTTAAAGAACTCACACTTAGCTGGCTTCAGTTTAAGGTTGTGCTTACGTAGACTACTCAAGACTGTGTCTATATGTCTTAAATGATCTTCCACCGTATTTGAAAATATCAGAATATCATCTAAATATGCCAGAGCAAAATCTTCCTGTCCCTGTAAAACAACTGACATTAATTCCTGGAAGATGCCGGGTGCGTTTGCAAGTCCAAATGGCATAACATTAAAATGAAACAGACCCTTGTGGCAGGTGAATGCACTTTTTTCTTTGTCATCATCATGAAGCTTAACTTGCCAGTACCCTGATTTTAAATCAAGCTTCGAAAAGTACCTTGCCGAACCAAGTGATGCCAGTATATCATCGATGACAGGAAGAGGTCGAGCATATTTCTTTGTAATCTTATCAAGTGCTCTAAAGTCTACACAAAATCTCTTACCACCGTCTTTCTTCTCTACTAAAACTACTGGAAAACCCCACGGGCTATTGGATCTCTCAATTACACCTGCCTGCATCATTTCGTCGATTGCTGAATCCATTGTCTTTCTTTGTTTGAGGGGTGTGCGATATGGGCGTTTTCTTATGGGCTCATGCGTTCCAGTATCGATACGCATCTCCACAGTATCGGTTCTGCCCAGGTTCTTGTCGTCACTAACGAACATGTCCCTATTTCTTTTTAGCAATTTGTTAATTTCAGGCTTGAATTCCTCCGGTACATGTACCTGTTCCAAATCTACATCAGGACTTTTATTATTTTGTTTATCGGGCATAGTAATTTCAGTAATATTACCTGCCCTTTCCAATTTAGCCAGCGGACACCCCCGTCTCAAAGTGATTGTCTGGTTAGTGTTATTCATTATCAGCAACTGAAACTTACGAGACTTTGGCATTTTTACAACTGCGTTGGCTACTGATATACCACATAAGTTGCTAACATATCCACTACTCAGCTGTTCGATTTCATATTCTTTGCCACGTCCATTTCTCAGCCTGGTTAATCCCAGACAAGCATGCAGGTGTTGAGGTCTTAATGTTACTTTTTGAGCTAACCTAACAATAGAGGAAATATGAACATCCTCCTCCAATGCCACGTATTCTTCACCAATCTTCAATGCCCCCAAATCGAAATACATTCTCACCCCGTTCTGCATCAGCCAATCTCGGCCAAGTATAACGTTTCTATTGAGATTTTTCACGACTAAAAAATCATGGGGTATGGACTTACTTCCTATCTGGACCTGTAGACGACAAAGGCCTTCAACGTATAACGGGGATCCATTCGCAGTTCGAAGTTTAATGTCCCTCTTTTGCAGTTCAAGTCCCAGTCGCAATTTTTTAAATACCCTACAGCTTATAACCGATACCTCTGCTCCCGTATCTACCAATGCCTTATAAGGTCTACGTTCTATTCTAATAAAGATGGAATTTGGCGCGCCCATATTACCAACTATGTGCGTTGGTACCGTCTTGTTCCGTTCGTTGGGCGTCGCACGAACGGACCTCTGCCGTTTCCCGGGGCGCGTCTACAAAATTTCTCTATGTGGCCTTCTTTCCCACAATTCCAACACCTAACAACGCTCCCGTTCCTCTCCCGCTCGCGAGTCTTGTATTTAGTTCCCCTATTACCAACTTTTCTATTGTTCTTATTCCTATTATTATTAGTATTAGATTCAGCGGGGCTTACGGCTTCTATCGGTACCCGTCTCCGAGAGTGGCAAATTTCCATAGGCTCCTCTTTGTATTCAGAGTTTGCATCGAGTCGAATTTTCCATCTCAACTCAGATAACGCTTTCTGATAGGCAGCCTCTAGTGTTTGTGGCTCATCCTTCATAACTGCCATCTTTATTTCCCGATCCCTTAGACCTTTTATGAAAAATCCTAGAACTTGTTTTGTCACAACTTCATTCCTCCCGTCAACCCCAACATATGCGCCCTCCGCTAGGCGTACTACTTTCTGCATGTAGTCCTGCACCCCCTCCGTTCTACCCTGCTTAATGTTCACTAATTCGACTAACCGTGCGTCGGGGTCTAAAACCAATCCGTAATATTCCTTTAAAGAAGTTTTTAACTCCTTCCATGTGAGTTGTGGGTTATTAGAGATTAGTCTATATACATAGTGTCCAACAGCTCCCCTTGTTGTGAGAAGAGCTGCCTGACACTTGTCTTCTTCTGCCACGCGCACAACTTTAAAATACCTCTCCATATCCTCCAACCAAGCACTATAACCACCATCTTCTTTGCATGCTAATGGCTGTATATTTTTTAAAAAAGATTCTCCCCTTAAAGTGTTCGACACCGAACAAGCCACATTTCTCAATTCTAGGGTCAGACCTTGAACAAAATCGGCAAAAGTATGCTGTTCCATTTTTTTTTTTTTTTAATTAGACTTATTATAAACTTATGAATAAGAGCAGAACACACACAAGATCGAATCAAAAGTCACCTACCTTTCGTTGATGTCGTCCGGTTGCTTTCTATTTTCGTCTTCTATCTGGTAGTTTTAATTCCGTTGAATTTCAATTGTCGCCGTGGTAACCAAGCTCGTATCTATCTGTTTTGTTGTTGTTGTTGTCTTAAAACAGCAAGTCACTGGGCACCAATTTGCGTATGTTATATATCGCCGTACGACGACAAAACAACAAACACGCATATATAAAAATATAAGGTTATATTTTTATTAATGACGACGAACCGTGTGGAATAGAGAACGGAAGGGTGAGAGCGCACATAGAATGGGTTGACGGGAGTGTAGTCTTGCCTGTGGTGTTTCTCTGCTTCCACTGGCCGTTCTCTGCTGGCGAATCCATGTGTCGAGGTCTTTATATAGTCTTCTAGAACCGGGACTTTCCTTCCGGTCCTGCCTCGCCCACGCAACGCCTACGTAATTCCCAGAGACACCTGTTCTGTTTGCCTCCGTAGTCATTTCCGCCGCTGTCGGAAATAAGGTCAAACGACATCCGCTCCGGCCTCGACAGGATGTATTTCATAAACACCCGCCCTGCCGCTCGCCGACCCCTCCACCGACGGGAAACACCATCGCTTGCATCACTTCCTCAGGTGGGGCCAGATTGTTATATTACACTTGTTTGTGGAAATCTCTCTCCGCTTCTTGCTTTGCTGTCAAGTACGAGCTTCAAAATATTGATGACAATGTCAACTGTCTTCTTTAGCCTTGTTATTTTCTTGTATTTCTCTCATTCATAAGGTTTTCTCAGTTTCTTTCAATCTCAATAATCCATTGCGTCTTAGTGGCTTTATTGTTTTGCTAGGGAAATGATTAAAAAATTAGCAAAAGAAAGTGGCATGCTGTATTATATTTAGTATACGAAAGGACAAATATCAACATTAAAATATATGCAAAATATGACGTATTTCTTTAATAGGGTACACGAGTGATAATATAAACAGCTTTAAATAAAATTCAATTCAATATGGAAGCAAATCGTATCCACTTAAGAGGCAGAAGCTAAATTTAAATATAATTAAGTTTCTATGAAGTGTTTAATATCTTTTTCTCGAGGTTTAATAAGTGTTTTTTTTTTCTCTTTCTCTCCCGCTCACATTCTCTCTCTTTCACTTTCTCTTTCGCTGAAAAAGGGTTTCTGGCGTTGTGCTTTGAACATTATAAATCGTTGTCATTTATAATAGAGGAGATCAACAAGTAGGAAGTCCTTGTAAGATTTAATGGGATTTGACGCTTGATTTGCGAGTAAATAAATTAGAGATTTTTTGAATGGAGCAAATCCAAGTTTTCCTGTCACGCGACACACAAAGCAATTTGTTTATCGTGCGAAACAATTTTTCTCCTTCCACTGTGTTTGTCTTCCTTTCTTCAACAGTGCATATAGACCTAATCATTGTAGAAATTATGAAGCGTTTGTGGTCGGGTTGATCTTTTCACACAACAGAAACTGCCTTAAAAGGCTAAAGTGATTTAGCTACCCTAATATGCAATAATTAAGCAGATGGTGAATAAGGTAATATTTGCAAGTGAACGTAAACTGCTCCATCCGGAGTTTGAAATCCGTTTGTCCATAGCATTTCTCGCACCATTATTCGCTGCATCATACGCAACTCCTCGAGTTAAGCCTTTGTATCCGTTTTTACTTTCAATCTTTTTTTCTTTAATCTGTGTTATATTACCCATTTTTTTTTGCCTTTTCTTTTTTTTATATATAATCATATCGCCCCAAGCAAGGCATTTTACTGCTACTGTTGTGCAGGGGGTTACATAGGAGGAATATTACGAGAAAGAGTGACAGGTTACAGGGGGTGTCAGGAAGTTTTTTTTTTTTAATCATATCACCCCGGGCAAGGCGGTAAGGCCACTGGTGTGCAGGGGGCTACGTAAGAGTGAAAAGATTAGAAAAGAGAAAGCCGGAAACCACATCCAAAACAGGGAACAAGGGATGAGCCTGTTCAATAGAGGTGGGTGGGGTGTGAACCGGGCGATAGTTCAGTCTATCTATTCCAATGGGTAAGAGAAGGATGAGAATACTGATGAGAGTGGGGTGAGTGGAGAAAGCATGAGAGAGAGGATGCAAGTTAGTGAGATAGAAGATGACTTAATTTTACATTTGAATTCTTGAAGATTGTAACTGTCGGGAAAGTAAGTAAGCGGAAGGGAATTTTACAGGCGTGACGTGCGAGAAAAGAAACTGAGGGAGTAGAATTTGCGTTTACCATTTATTAGTTTCACAGTAAAAGGGTGGGACCTATCTGCTAATCTTGTGGCTCGAAGAAATTCATATATAGGGGTCACCAGTGAGCTAAGTTTATCGGAGCAGAAGCCGTGAAAGTATTTGTAGAAGAGACACAGGGAAGCCACACTGCGTCGGTGAGAAACTCGACTGTATCCTAGCTGCCAAGTCGGGATCGATCACATTCTCAAATCAGAAAATCTATTTTAATTATTTCTGGAAGGGAAGAGTTCAGTTCTCAGATAACAATAAATATGCTATCTCGTTCTTTTTACCAGTTTGCAAATTAATCGTTCGTAAAGTGAATATGCAAGAAATATGTCTTGTACATTTATAAGTGAACAATTTGTTCGTGCATTGAATATTGATGCCAAATCTGGTTTGGTGCTTCTGCTATGCATCTTGAAATTCTGAACAAAATCCAAAGAATAGCTATGTTCTCAGTCTCAACCTGTCATCTCGGTTTCAATCGCATTCTCACCACCGGAACGTAGCTTTTGTGGTTTTTTTTTTGGTTTTTTTTACAAATCCTTTTAAGGTAATTTTTCTGATGAGCTTTCTCCTTTGCTACATCATTTTCCCAGGTTTAAACGCAGTACTAGATTGGGAACTGGATCTGATCACATTATTATTGTTGAAATTACTAAATGTAACCATGTTATATTCTAATAGTATCTTTTTTTGCACTTCTAGTTTTTGCAACTTTCTTGCAAATTCTTGTATTCTTTTCAACTACAATTTACCAAAATTTAAATTCAATAGTTGTCATTTGTCTCCTATTGAATCATATTCTTTTTATTCTTCTTTCTTTTCAATAACGTTTCATCTCCTTGTGTCTTAGTGATTTTATCGCCTTACTGGGGATGAAATAATTAAAAGATAATTAATAAAATAAGGTAGAAAATAGCTAAGCATTTACATTTTATACATTTAAGACTAAGGTGAGTATCAAAACTGCTTTTATTGAATCACCACAGAGAAACTTTTCTACCTGTCATCAGCATGACTAATGCTAAACTCCAGGAGAACAACACTTTGTGTCTTCTTGGGCTCATAATTTCCACAGACATGAAGTGGAGTAATACTGAATCTATTTTTATGTCTGCTGTTCGGAAAGTTGTTTCACTGTGTCGTACAAGACAATTTTTCTCATCCGAATACATTTTGCATATTTACAAATTTAACATTCTTCTGTGTATTGAATATTGCTGCCATACCTGCTTTGCTGCTTCTACTATACATCTGCGGATGTGCGTTGTGGTGCAGTGGATATCAACTCGGAACGAGAAATCGGGGACCCGAGTTCGAATTCCAGCAGAATTCCTTGCATTCACTTACGCGCAAATACCCTTGCGAAAGGTATTAATCAGTCTCTTCCCTCCAGTTATGGGTTAAATAACAGGACAGATTGGGTTCTATAGCCTTGGCTGGCAACCAGTCTACCACAGAAAGCAATGGTAACCTACTGCGGGATAATCTTCTGCCCAGTCAGTCATGTCTCTTTCGAGACATGATCGCCCAAGCGTGTATCACATATGGCACTTAACTGACTGACTATATATCTAGAGATTCTCGACAAAATTCATAAAAATGTCTGGCATCTCGACTTAAGTCTCTTTCTTACCAATCTGACAGGGCTTCACTCTTTTCTATAAATATTTTTATGGCAATTGTTCTGATGCTCATTCCTCGGTTCAATTTCTTGTTTTGCACCACCTACAATTAAAAAAAAATTAAATGCAACGTCAGTTCCTTTTTTCCTGAATTTTGTTTCTTTATTGTCCCTTTCCTCACTTCTCCTCACTAATGTTCTCTTATTCACTTTCAAACTCTGTAACCCCTTGCGTCTTAGTGATACTATTATTAATAAAATTATAACTCATCATGGCAGCAATATGAAATTATTAATAAAATCTGACTCATCATGGTAGCAATATTCTGCGCAGTTTGTGTTCTGTGCCCATATGCGCGAATTACCGTATAGAGGTATCTGGGTATTTTTCACACCGGTTTGAATGTGTACTGGTATTTGTTTCAATTTGTCATGAACGAAGATTTGGTTGAGCACTTTCGAAGAAATTTTAACAAAATAAATAAAAAAATAAATTTCAGCAATTTACAAAACTTAATGTAATTGTGGGGAAAATACTTGTTGACAAGACCAATATACCACACCATGTAAATAATAAACAAAAACTTCAAATTATTGACGTCCTCTATATCAAAAGCAACCAAAAAATCACTGGACAAAATTTATTATGGGCATAGTAGAATTTTTAAAAAAATTGAAAGATTAGAAAAAAAAGTATTTGACCAACATTTTCAAAAACACCCCGTAGCAACAAAGGTTAGTTTTAAAATAATTATAATAGAGTGCGTTTACGTGGGTTTACAAAAATTACAACGATCGCAGTTACTTTAAGTTTTAACTTCGCAATTCACATTGGAGGTGATCTCGCGGGAGAACGGAAGTACTTTGGAAAGGAAAAATAAAAGGGGAAAAAACTACGGTGTCTTCCTAATGAATTTCTTCCTTAATGAATTTCATATCAACATCAAGAAATTGATAAGAGAATATATGTTACCTAAATAAAGACACGCACATATGTATATATCCTCTATATTATAATAAGGACCGTTATATATATATATATATATATATATATATATATATATATATATATATACTTCCTGTCACGCTCATATATATATATATATATATAGAGAGAGAGAGAGAGATAGCGTCATTCATTCTCTTTACTACCAGTTATGAAACTTTACTATCGTTTATGAAAGGTCTTGCCACGTGTTTGCTTTTTAACAATGCCTTACTTATTTCTTGCAATAATTATGTCGTCGAGCAGTGAAGAATATATATATATATATATATATATATGTGTGTGTGTGTGTGTGTGTGTGTGTGTGTGTGTGTTATAGAGAATGGCAACCTGCGATATTTTAAAAATATTCTGAGTGAAATTAATATTTATTTATACATCAATACATTATAGACTGCATATCGATATAAATATTTTGCCGTCATTTTTATGCCACGGATCTACTTTTATATATATATATATATATATATATCCTGTCACGCTCATATATATATATAGATAGATAGAGAGAGAGACAGACAGACAGCGTCATTCATTCTCTTTACTACCAGTTATGAAACTTTACTATCGTTTATGAAAGGACCTGCCACGTGTTTGCTTTTTAACAATGCCTTACTTATTTTTTGCAATAATTATGTCGTCGAGTAGTGAAGATCTACTTTTATATATATATATATATATATATATATATATATATATATATATATATATATATATACTTACTAAGAGAAACTATACGTGTATACATCAGCTGAAAAGGGAAAAACATTAAAAGAATGTTGTTTTGTAGGCGTATCTGTGTGCTTTTATATGTTTGTGTGTGTGTGTGTGTGTGTGTGTGTGTGTGTGTGAATGCGCGCATGAGTGTGTGTGTGTATGCGTATGTGCATTTGAGTTAAAATCAAGTTGGTGGCCGCCGGAAGGAAATAGAATTTCCCAAGTTGATACAAAACTTACGCTGACGCGGCTATATTTCGAAGCAATAAAGGAAGAGGTGATTTACTGGCCCGTCCTTTTATAAATCCCTGAACAGCGTCACTTATGTCCTCGGAGGAAAAGGTAGAGATAATCCGCACAAATCCAAATTGTTAGCTATGAATTATCCTACGGCATGAGTAGAATCAGAGTAAGCTTTGTCAGGATTGCAATTTTGCTCTGAATAAATGCTGCTTACGTGGAATGTGTATCTCCGAGCAACAGAAGTGAGATGTAAGAAATACTAGTAAATAATTAATAATGACTTTCCAATATAGGTACCTACACTCATTTTTGATATCTAAATTTTAAATTGATTTTAAAAAATAAATTTTTTCTTGGAACCTCAGATTGGGTACTATAGCCTTGGTCGGCAACCAGTCTACCGCAGAAAGCAATGGCAATCTACTGCGGGATAATCTTCTGCCCAGTCAGTCATGTCTCTTTCGAGACATGATCGCCCAAGCGTGTTTCACGTATGGCAATTAACTGACTGACTGACCTACTCCTGTATATTTTTGCGTCGATTTTCAAGTAGCTTCCTCACAGTAATTAAAAGGTTAGTAAATTTTATTTCTTTCTTTCTGAGTGCTCTGCGCGTAGGGCCTTATGCCATTCTAAGTGGAATCTTGTAAATTTTATTGTATGTGTTAATCAGGGAAAAGATAACACCGTAGCTTCATTTCGTGAAATAAATGACTCTCCTAATTCCGATGACAATTCAGTTAATGGATGAAGCACTGGGTGCTTCTTCTACCAGGGCTTATTACTTAGGAGTTCCCAATCATCGTAGGTCAATCCAAATGTCATTCATCATTTTCACAACAGGGATTCGATAAAAACGTGTAGAAAATCTCGCATATCAAAAAAGGAATGGCTGGTTTGTCGGTGTTAAAAGATATATCAAAAGAATGGACCATTACGAGAAGGAAAGAAGGGAAAAAGTAAAAGAAAAGGAAAGAGTAAAGAACGAAAAAAGATGAACACAATTTAAAAAAAGAAGGAAGATTAGTATAAAAGAAAGGAAAGAAAAAAGATAGATAGATAGATAGATAGATAGATAGATAGATAGATAGATAGATAGAAAGAAAAGGGTCAATAGTAAAGAAAAAGTGTTGACAAAAAATTTAAGAAGAAAATAAAAACAATGATGAATATAAAAGAAAGAAAGAAAAAAGAAGATCGATTAGAACAAGTGATAATCGAGAAGAGAGATGTCCGGTGAATACGGCGGGTTTGGTAGGACTCCCCGTTTAAGCGTTTCCAAGTAGATTTTCACCCGTTTTGAAACATGTAGCCAAGCCTTGACATGTTGCAAAATCACTTAGTCGTGTATTTACTCGAAAAGCGATCTCCCTTGATGGTTTCGACCGGTTTTTAGCCGCTCATAATAAAACTACACCCAACTGATCCCACAAAATGCAGAGAAGAAGTTTCGAACACGGATGTTCAACTCATACGACAACCAATCTCCTTGCTTTTGAATCATTCTTAATGCTTTCAAACGTTTCGAAACTGTTATATGATCAACTCTCACAAGTTCAGCTTGCGCCTGACATGAGTTTTCCTGAAATAATGCCTCCAATTCTTCGTCTTTAAACTTTTTCGGTGCGCCAGCGCGTTCTTTCAACATCAAAATCATTATTTTTGAAGCGTCTAAACCAATATCTGTATGTTGTTTTCAACAGGGCATGGCCACCGTAAGTATCAACAAGAGGTCTGTGTGCTTCAACCGAAGATTTCTTTTGAATATTGTAGTGCAGTAAAATTCTCCGCAAACATGTTTTCTTTGACTCGAAATCCAACCTATTTACCGCTATGAAAAACAAAGTTGTTTACACTTCGAGTAAATGAGATACACAGAATTTTAAGCTTGCTTTGTGGTTCTACAGAAGGATGCTGCGAATATGATGGATCGAGCATGTAAGCAATGATGAGGTTTTAGAAAGGATGGAAACGAAAAGGAAATTAATACTGAGCATCAGGAAGAGACAACTAAAGTTCCTGGGACATGCAATGAGGAAGCAGGGCTTGGAGAACCTGATACTAACAGGCCAGATAGAGCGAAAAAGGGACAGGGGAAAGCAACGGCTAACATATTTGAAGAACCTAATCAGGTAGATGATGGAACGAGGGTTGCATGGTGTAAAAAGAGAAGGTGTGCTAAGAGCCACCAGGGATAGGGAGACGTGGAAAGCCATGATTGCCTACGTCTTGAAGGGACATCGTGCATAGAAGAAGATAGTGCTTACTCATAGATATGTTACTATCTGAAACTGCAGGCACGCAGCTCTGGGAACGCGATCTGTTGGAAAACAGCGAGAACTTATTTAAGGTCCTTATAGAATGATATAAACATAAAATTATTCTTGTTAATAAACTGTGTTTATTATTTTTGTTGTAAATTCTCAAGAACAAAAAAATGTATATATCTATTTTCATCATATGTTATGGTTTTATTACAATTCTAATCATCAGATATATTGCCGAGAAGTGAAGTTAGTTAAAATTATAGCGGTGTCAAAGGAAATACCATTCCTTTGACACTAATTTTTTTTTTGTTTTGTTGCGAGAACGAAGGCTAAAGATTGCAGCAAGACGTTTGCTTATAATTATTTAATTTGACACTGCTCAAACGATAATATTTTGTCGATTATTATTTGTAAGTTTCTTTCTCAGTGGATACGACGGCTTTGTTACAAAGTTAAGCTATGAATCATTAAGAATCATTATTATATCATAAAAGCATACATCGTCGATCCTACTTCTATCACCACAAGCAGTGTTACATGAAACATCTCCAAATCAACATGTAGAAAACCAAAAAACATATAAAAGGCCTATCAGACACGCACGCACACACAAATGAATATACTTTATCATCCGAATCCCACATAGACAAAGCTAGAACCATGAGATACTATACACATTAATTTTACACACGAATGTTGCTTGACAAGAAAAATAGACGTGAAGTCTGTTTAACCAATGAAAAACAAAAAAAAAAAAATGCGAAGACGTCATTCCCTGATGTCGCCCTGTTGTTTTCTTTCCTTTGAGTAAGCTTCTCTCCGGCGGCAAGACTCTGTTTCTTCTCTCCTCGTTCTAATACTCGGTATAAATTGCGTCTCCAGCGTGAGCGATCACTGGCGACGTCTTCCCACATCTCGATGTCCATGTCTATCGCCTGATTGCCCCTTTGCAGATCTCCTTGAAGCGAAGATGCGGTCACCCTCGTAAAGAAGAACCTTGAGAATCCTCCCATTAGTAGAATGTTGCTTACCGTTTTTTGCCATTGAGGTGAGGCCACATTAGAATGTCCTCTCCAGAGAGGGCTAGGCGGAATTTTTATCAGAGATCTGTGATTATCCATGCATCAGGTCTTCCCTCTCCACGCCAACAATGTTTCTCAAGGAAAAGATACAGTAGCTTGTCACTAGCATCGTCGCATGAGTTGCCAGAATGAAGTTGAACATAATTTTTTCCAGATTTGTCCTCAGGATTTACGCCCAAAGCCATTCGCAAGATTGAGCACGACCGCAAGGCGGCGGGGATTTAAAATCAGAAATGTCCTTCTCTTCCAGGCTAACGGGTTCAATCTACCACATATATATATATATATATATATATATATATATAGCATAATGATAATCCACGTATACTGTCTCAATATGTATATTATTAATAATAGAAATAAATAAATACTGTCAAAAAAATACATTTTTAACTTACAGCTTTTTACTAGTTTTTCCTATATATATATATATATATATATATATACAGGCATAAACAGACATACATATTTTACTCCGGATATCGTAGTAAAGAGTTCATCATCAAATGTACCATTTTAAAAACTATTATTATATATATATATTTAAATGATAATAATAGAAATCAATAAATCAAGAAGAAAAGAATAAATGTATAAAATTATCATCATAGACGTGAGAACATTTTTGATAAAATATTTGAAATAGAATAGAATAGAATAAATAAATAGAATAGAATAATAAAAGAAATCAATTATTCTGAAGCAATAATAAGAAAAGTAGTAAACAAAAGAAAATAACGTTCCGACTCGAAATGCTTTTTTCTACAAGTTTGAAAATACGTCTATAAAAATGTTGCTTTACAATCAATAAGAAAGGATAAATTAATAAAATTATAGGCAAGTTGTGTCGAAAATGTTTGAATGATGGAGGAGAAAGAAATCGACGATACTGAACCAAATCAGAGATGAACAAAACAAAACAAACATTACGACTCGAAGTGTTTATCCAACAATTTTTAAAATTACGCCCTCTTTTATAAAATATAGAAATACGTTTAAATATGAATAGAGGTTGCAGTTCTTACAAATGTGCAGAAAATCGATAATATATATATGTATATAAGGCAAGATATTTGTGCGTGTGCATGTCTGTATTTTTTTCAGCCCTATTATTTTAGTTTTTGCTTCGGGTTTGGCTCTAAGTAGGTATAATTGTAGTTTTAGTCTCAGCCATGATGCCATTTACTCAGAGGACTTATTTAGCCTTCAAAATTCAGTTTACAACGAAGGAAACTTATTTGATATCGATATCAGGAAATCGAAATTTGACTTACATCCATTCATTTTTCTTTCAGTCTACGGTTTCGTTTTAAATGGAAACAACTATTGCTTTTTCGTCTCTCGTGTCAAACGTCCAAAGAGCTCCAGGACCATGGATTAGTTTTAAAGTTTTCATTACACCCGAGCAACGCTGGGCTATACTGCTAGTATATATATATATGTTGCATTTTTCTCTCCCCCTTTCATTAGAATTTTCTTTTCTTTTTCTTCTTTCTTTTCTTTTCTTTTCTTTTCTAAGATTAAATGTCTCAGAAATTAAACTTGAAGAGATCTGGGAGGAAACTGGTTGTTTATTTTAGTTTTTAGTGTATAGAATGTCATCAAAACTCCGCTTATTCCTTGCAGATATATATATATATATATATATATATATATATATATATATATATATAACTGTTTTATGACCAATATATCGACAATAATCATGTATGTATTTATGTATATTCGGCATATAAATGTCACTGAGCAGGCGTCTGCAACGGGAAATGGCTAACCACCCTATCAAGACAAGCATACTCGAATACGAGCGGCTAGTTATCTATCTATCTATCTATCTATCTATCTATCTATCTATCTATCTATCTATCTATCTAATTAAGAACTCATTAAGCATTGGCAGTCTTTTTGATTGTTAATCGGGGTAAGGAGTGACCTTAATCGATTGGGTTTCGATACACGATAAACGATTGGGTTTCGATATGGCTCCTGCATAATACTAACTGGACTCTAAGGAGTAGATACATCTGAGACATGGGTTGAGAAGGGTGAATGAAATCCACTGACTCTTGTGTTATGATAGTTTCTTTGGACAAAGACTGTACAATTATAAATTAAAAGACATTGCAACAAAAGAATAACTAAAGTAATGGCTAAAAGCGGAAATATGTTAACGTTCTTTTAGGCACATTCCCACGGTTTTATAAAAAAGGGCTGACACATTTTCTTTCGTCCTTTTTCACTCTCTGTGTTTCTAATTGTTACGAAAATTCTTCGTTTTCGCTTATCTTTTCTTTTCGTAATTCTTTTCTTTTATTTCCTTTTCTTTTTTCTTTCTTTTTCTTTCTGTTGTTTTTCCTTAGATTATTATGATATATTGTATCCTTTCACCTTATCTTTCTCAGCCGCAGTATAATTGGAAGGTGAGACTTTCAAAGTATGATCAAGCCTACTGAGTACTTCGTAAATGCAGCTTTGAGCCAGAGTTGTTTTTTTTAATTAATGTGGTTCTACAGAAAGATGCTGAGTATACCATGTATCGAACATGTGAGCAACGACGAGGTTTTAGAAAGGATGAAAACGAAAAGGAAACTGATAATTAACACCAGGAAAAGACAACTGAAGTTTATGGAACATGTAACGAGGAAGGAAGGCTTGAAGAATCTGATACTCATAGAACGGATAGAGAGAAGGATAGACTATTCAATCATAGATCGCCGAAACGTGTATCATGTATAGCACATCTGAGTTGATTATGGCCTATAGATTTATGTCTATTTCGTTCCCATAGACTTCATTTAGCGAGTATACATATCGCCATTTTGAATATCTTGAGAACCGAATGCGCAGCCTTAATGTAATTAGACGCCAGTCAGAGGAGACCTCACTGCGTATGCGAGAACAGAAATGTTCTCGTAGTAGTACTTGAACGACAGTGATGCGCCACTCTATAATCACGTGCCATATATGACCACCGTATTTATTGGTAGCGAGTGATTCCATTCTGCCCGTCTTGTGAAGGGTGTTTTGATAAAATATCGCATCGCCCGAGTCTTTCACCTCCCCGTTCAGATTTTCTTTTCTGTAATTCATCATCCAGTAGAAAACCCAAGAGCCACTCAAGGCAGTGGGTTATAGAGTGAGGTCGTATGAACGTTAGAGGTGACGATAAGAAGTACAGATTATGAGGATATTCAGGAAAATAACGGTTAACCCGAGACTTGGAGAGAGTCACATTGTACCGATTTGGGAAGTATCCACTCGGGCTTTTGTTCCACAAAATAGCAGTTCTTGGGAAGAAACTGTCTGAAACAAACTACCGTCTTATAAATGGGATACGAAGGGAACAAGAATAATTTGTCCCAGTTTATTTAGCATGTCAGGTGAAGGTCTGAATTGGCTAGACTAATGAATGTAGCTCGTCAGGACATTCGGCATAAAAATAGTGAAGTTTTTGTCGTGGGGAAGGGATCATAAGATGGAAAATGATTCGTCACCGACAAGGATGCATCGAATCTTTAGAACTCTATAACGGTTGGAAAGTGAGAATTGGGCAGCTCGAGCCGAGATATAACAGAATTACTCCGTTACTGGGTTGGTCTACCTCTTGTTAAGATAAAGCACAGCGAGTAAAGTCAGGCACTTCCTGGAACGGTACAAGAAACCGACCGTAAAAGAACGCGACAAGGATTCTAATGGCGATCCCAGAAGAAGAATTTGCAGGCTGTTTTGAAAAGAGGACGCTAAGTGCATGAGGCCCAGTGGATTTTTTTTGCAGAGAACCAAAGCACAACTACCTGAAATATGCTTTATTTCCCTTAATATTAAATAGATACTTTCCAGACAAACCTCATGTAGTAATTTACTTATCGTAGCTTAGATGTGGCACATCTATCTATCTCAAGGTGTTCATAATATGTCAAAGTCTATTTCTATCTATCTATCTATCTATCTATCTATCTATCTATCTATCTATCTATCTATCTATCTATCTCAGTCTCTCTCTCTATCTACCTATTATATTAAGAACTCGACTGCTTATTACTGAAATGAAAAATTTACACCCAAATCTGAAATTTTGATGCACATATAATTTTCTTTCATATAGCGATTTACTAAATGTAACTTAGAAGTGACAACAGGCCGAATATATAGAGAAGCCTGATATATATATTCTTGTAAGAAACACGCAGTTTAAAAACTTGTTTAGACGTCAGCAGGTATGAGCGTCAACACAATCGAAATTGTACGGTTTGTTTACAGGAACGAAGAGAGGAATTTAAGTCTATTGCATTTCTGCTGACAACCTGAGAGAGCCGTAAAGAATGGGTAGGATTTCCGGAGCAGCTGCTGGAGAAGGTCTGCCAACCAGGAGGGAGTTTCAGTTCATTGTGTCTTTTTTTCTTTTTCTACGGTTTATTCAGATTGGGAGATTGCCTAGAAGAACACACGCCTCTCTGTTTATCTGACAGCGAAATATATCGTCTAATAGCAATGGTCGATTCAATAACTATTCATCTATTCTATCTCACGATGACCGGTTTGACGCATAGTCAGAATTAATGCAGGGATTTCGCACGCGTATCTGAGGGTAGTTCACGCCGTTGTTCGATGATAAAATGGACAACAAAAATTGAACCTATCTTTATCAATTAATAGGGGGGAGAGAGGAGCCTTTCAGGAGTATACTTAGTTCTTTGAAACGAGTGAAATGAAGATATTTTGAATAAATCTTGTAACTCTTCAGTGACACCCTCCAACTCTGCTGACCGGAAACTGGGTCGTTGAACAGCAGGGCCTTAGAAAGTTAATCAATGAAACTGTCCACTACCCAAATTTAGCAGAGGTACTATTTAACAAATATGAAGAATAGGTTGAAAAAACGTTGTAACCTAAAGTCTTAGGCAGTAAAAAGTTAGATTTAAATTTGCATAAAGTTTACACTTATGCTTGGCCGAAACAAATGTATGAAAATTATATGTTGTCATATAAAGTGTGGTTACGGCTGATGAACTTATAGTAGAGTGGGTTATCCGTTTTAGTGGAGAGAATGTGTGAGCGTTTATTTATTTATTTATTTTTTGAGTGTCTTTGAAGTCTTCTCTCAGTCTTTAGGGTACCGGCAAGTTAAGTAGATTGGTGACCGAAGAAGGAGGTGAGAAAATGAGGGGCAATAATAATATGATCGATTGACATTTATCAAGGGACGTATTAATTATGCTCGTATTTTCTCTACTGCGACTGTCTTCTTGTCTCGTTCTTTTATTTCGTTTTCTGGGGGCTCCAAACATGTCATTTGGGAATTCACACCCGGATGAATTTTCATATGCACTGATTACAGCTGCTTTTAAGGTATCGTAATCTTTTGAGTTGTTATTCTTCCTACTATTTCTGGAGGAAGATCTGCCAAGGCGTGGGAGAATTTTTGTGTTTCTTGTTTTATGTTGTTGAACTGCGCTTCCATCCATTATCGCAAACCAGGCGAATACGTTAGACTCAATAAACACGGGTGTTTTGATTTCCACCGCTTTTTATAGATAGATCCTGGTTGATGATCATTTGGTCCGTGTCGTTTCTTTTTTCTGCCATTGTACTTGTGGTTGAATGATTTTTTGGTGATGGGAGACACCGGGGTTCGTCAATTTATAGTGGGGGGCGTGTTCTTTGGACGTCGGGAGTGACCAGTTTATAGTGGGTTATCCGTTATAGTGAAGTGTATGTGGGTGTGTTTGTCTGTTAGGAGTGTCTTTGAAGTCTTCTCTCATTTTTTAGGGTACCGGCAAGTAGATTACTGACCGATGTAGTAGGCGAGAGAAAGAAAGGCAATAATAATACGATCGCTTGAAGTTTGTCAAAGGGCGCGTTAATTATGCTCGTATTTTCTCTACTGTGACTGTCTTCGTGTCTCGTCCTTTTATTTCGTTTTCTGGGAACTCCAAATATGTCATGTGGGTATTCTCACCCGGATATAATTCCGGGTTTCCCATTGGACGACAAACAAATTTGCGTCGGCTCGCGAAAAGGGTCCGTAAAAGGAATTGATATTTTTTTTTTAATTATGGATTATTTGAATTTTTTCTTTTTTTTTTTTATGTTTCTTAGTTTGCTATTTGCCGAAAAACATTTCTCACCGAGGTGTGAAAGTTCACGAGTTTTGTGTGCGAAGTTTGTACATTCCAGAAAATTTATTTCCTTTTTTTCTAAAAAAATTATTGAGTCAGATTTGAATTTTAAATTTTGCATTTGTTTTATTCACTACAATAGACAATAACTAAATCATGTTTAAATGAAAGATTGCTGCCCAATTTTACATAAATACTACGGAAACGCAAGGGCTCTTGTGTTGCAGTATACAATGCTTTTATTATAAGCTTATAATAAAAATATTACCATATATATATATATATATATATATATATATGTGTGTGTGTGTGTGTGTGTGTGTGTGTGTGTGTGTGTGTGTAATAATTTTTAAAAAACTAGTACAAATGATGAGGCTAAGTAGAAATATAATAAACTAAGCATATCACCAACGTCTTTTGGTTTAGGCTTCTTCAGGTTAGGATATAAATTTATATCTGCTGAAGCATTTGTTATTTTTGTCATTCGTGAATTGTTTTAGTAAGAAATTGCTTTAATTGAGTTCGAAACTTTGCCTTTCTTATTTACTATTTTTTGTCGTCAAATTTTGCAGACGCTTCCATCGGATGATGTGCTGGTCCCAAAAAGTTTTCTTAAAGCCTACAAAAATTCCCTCTTCTCTTTTCAAATCATTATTCATGATCTGTGGTATTGAGTCTTTGTTCAACTCTCTCTCTCTCTCTCTCTCTCTCTCTATATATATATATATATATATATATATATATTATCATTATTACTTTAGAACAAACTACTACAAAATTGTACATTTTGTTTCGACATTGAAAGGACAATGACTTGTCAATGTTTATTATCTACCTGATGAAACATTCTTTCAATGTCGAAACAAAATGTACAGTTTTGTAGTAGTTAGTACATGTTCTAAAGTAATAATTAATAATAAATATTCATAGCCCTATTTTTATATTGATTACTGTTTCAAATTAATGTTTTGAACGTTAACGGTTTCTTCGTTCCTTATTTATTTGGATATATATATATATATATATATATATATATATATATATATATATATTTAATCATATCACCCCAAGCAAGGCGGTAACGCCACTGATGTGCAGGGGGCTACATAAGAGTGAGAAGATTAGAAAAGAGAAAACCGGAAACCGCATCCTAAACAGGAAACAAGGGATGAGCCTCTTCATATATATATATATATATATATATATATATTAATTTGCAAACAACTGTGTACTGGTCTAATTTAATAATAAAACTAAAAAACATGAATAATTCTTCGGGAAATTTAATTCTCAAATTGATATCTACTTATTATGTTAGCATAATTCTCATGATGAACGATTTCATAAGTTAACCGATTCTCGTACCCATCTGAGGTTAGCATCTTGGACTAGAACGCACTGATACTTCAGCCTGGTCATGATAAGGGCCGTATCAAAAGCGCTACAATTTGAAGTCTTATGGATCATTTAGTTAAACATAGGACTTAATTTGCCATAGGCGCAGGTGTTGAGCGCTGGCCATCTTTCTTCTAATTAGAACCAATTGACATGACGTCAATGCAACCAGCGCATAGTTTGTTCATTTGATATCCTCTTAGAACTGTTGGCTGACAATGATCATGTTAGCATAGGGAAGAAAAAGTAGAGAAAACTAGGATAAAAGACAATGAAGTTTTAAAGACGGAAATGAATGTGTATATTTAATGTTGCGTATATATCTAATTATGTATGTGTGAAAACGGCAGACGAACACTTAACTAAATTGAAAATGACTGATTCTGTACAAATTAGTGTGAATCGTGTATGCCCATGTATATGTTTGAATGCGTATAAACATATATAAATATATATATATATATAAATCAAATCATTTTCACCATTTGTTTTTAAAATATAACATGAAGAAGAACAATATTGTTCTGAAACAGGAAAGATTTTGTGTAGTGACATAATGTTTTTATAAACTATTATAATAACAAAATTACTATATATATATATATATATATATATATAACCACTTCTTAAAATGTTATTGTTACCAAGTAGTAGCACCTGTTTGGGGTCTAGCTATGGGCAAATTGTTAATTCCCAAACTATGGTAAAACACGATAAAAGTATAAACATTTTTATAGTAAAGAAACCAGCTATACATTTTTGTACAATAAATTACTAATAATCAAAAAAAAAAAACTAAACTTCACGTTAAATTACCAATAAGAAGCTGATATGCCGCTAAACAAATTTCAAGTATTATTCAACGAACTCATTATGAAAATTTCAGTTGCTAACGAAGCTACGTCTGCACTTCTTGCTAGTTGAACATCATTACAATTTAACACTTTATATATATATATATATATATATATATATATAGTCATCCGCAGACAGATCTTTTTCGCTGTATCACAGCTCATCAGTACGGTTAGACTCCGATTGCTTTTAACCCAGGATTGAAACCCGACCGAAGTCTGCCTTCTTCTATCGTGCGACCGTGGCCCAGAGGTAGAACCGATGACTGACTGGCGTCAGTCGGCGGTTCTACCTGTGAGCCACGTGCACACGGTAGAAGAAGGCAGACTTTTTCGCATGTATATTGTCATTATACATGCCCAATAGCCAGAGTGCTCTAATTCATTAGATTTTATTTACTCTAATATATATATATATATATATATATATATATATATAATTGCCTTTTTTTTTCATTTACTATATATATATATATATATATATATATATATATATATATATTCGAGTAAATGAAAAAAAAGGCAATTACCATACGCCAACTTCAAATTCCCTGATGAAGGCATGTCACTTTCTAACATAGTCCTCTTGCACAGTAATGCACTTCAGATATTCTGTCCTGTGTATGACGATAAACTATATCTGGCTGCAATGCCTCTGATCGGAAGATTTTGATGAGTGTGAAACCACTTAAATGCTATTGTTACCTGGTAGTAGCACCTGTTTGGGTTTCTGGCTATAGGCAAATTGTTAACCCCCAAACTAGGGTAAAAGCATGATAAAAGTATAAACATTTTTATAGTAAAGATACATTTTTGTACAAGAAATTACTAATAATCAAAACAAAATTAAAGTTCACGTTAAATTACCCATAAGAAGTTGATATGCCGCTAAACAAATTTCAGGTATCATTCAACGAACTCATTATGAAAGTTTCAGTTGCTTACGTAGCTACGTCTGCACTTCTTGCTAGTTTGGACACCCAACGCGCACGCACTATACCGTACCCCAAGTCATCATGTCCTCAGGCTTGTGCAAATCCATAAGTGATGCCTACAATTGCCGATAATTGTATTCACGGGATTCGTTGGATTTTCCTAATCAAGGCATTTACCCTCTAGATGTTTTGTTCTGCGCGCGATAATGATGGGGTAAGTAGGTCGGTTTTCGTCTGTTACACTTGTGCTTCTTGCTTTAAAATGTTTTACTCACTCAAATACTTTTCCTTGATTCATGGTACGTGATCCATACTGCGCCAAAATCCTGCGATGAATTTCCGCAAGTTTAGCACTCTCTGACCGTAGAAAGTGCACTAAGGCACATTATCTCTCGAATCGCTGAGTGGAGTATCCATACGTCTGATCTCGTTGCTCCATGCGACTCGACATAATAATTACTGAAGACTAACTCACTGAAGCAACAGGATCTTTCTTACCCTGACTAACAGAACAGTGTATTTGCGAAGGTTGAAATCGTAAGATAAGTCCATTGAAAATCTATCTATCTAACTGATATATGGTAACGGTAATATAAACAAATAAGGAAATATTCGACGTTCATTGACCAAGCAGCCAGTGTTGCTTTCGGTTGAAATTTTTATCTTAAATCAGTTTTCAAAAAAATAAGTTTCTCAAGTCTAGTATCTGTTAACGTTCTTTCCATTAATGGTGAGGTGGGGTCCTAATTTTTATCTGAAGAAGTGTGGAACGTCAACAGCTTCATCATGACATTATTTACTCTTTATTATTTTCTTATCCACTTCACCTGTTGCTGCTGTTGAAAGTTCTTAAGTGATGTGTTTTCTGTTATCTGGTACAGTTAGAATTTCAGTTGAATTCATTGCATTCACTTACGTGTAAATACCTTTAGAAAGAGGTATTAATCCGTCTCGTCTCTCTCGAGGTATGGGTTAAATAGCAGAACAGATTGGGTTCTATAGCCTTGATCGGCAACCAATCTACCGCAGAAAGCAATGGCAACCTACTGCGGGAAAATTATGTCAGTCAATCATGTTACTTTTGATTTCGAGACATGATCGCCCAAAGCGTATATCACGTATGTCATATAACTGAAGGAGTTATCTGAATTTTATCAGAGAACTGAGCAATGTATGGATCGTGAAAATTACAACTACGAAAATCGCCACTGGAACACTGGGAACAATCTGAAATCGAATGAAGACCATCTGCAAAACGGTTTTTGATAAAGTATAACGAATCTGCAATATCATCGATCTTGACCTGGCATCTCGGCTTCAGTAACTTTCCCACCGCCATGATGTAACTATTATGTGCCTTTTGTATAAATATTTTCATAGTAACTGTTCTGTCACACTCAGTCACCCCTTGTATCGTAGTGGTTTTCTTACCTTGCTTGGAGAGAAATGATTAAAATACTACTGCAGAAAACAGAAAAGCTACTGAGGAGGGTACTGGCTTATTGTGGAGAGCTGTTGCTCGTTAATCATTTATGTCAACGATCAGGTGTTAGTGGTGGGAAAATCAGTGTTTCAACTAATATATATATATATATATATATTCCTCCCAGAGGTAGAGTCGCCGACTGACGCCAATTCGGTCGGGTTTCAATCCTGGGTTAAAAAGCAATCGGAGTCTAACCGTACTGATGAGCTGTGATACAGCGAAACAGATCTGTCTGCGGATGACAATATATATATATATATATATATATATATATATATATATATATATATATATATTCAAAATTTATAATATAAATATATTAAATTAGCTATTTCATTTCAACACTTCTTGTGTCTTGTCAAGTGATGGTGTTGATTGCGAGTTGAAGAGTTTTAAAAAGTTCAAAATTAACCAAATCCTCTTGATAGGGGAGCCATTGTTACGTAGTCTATGGTGACCAATCAAAATACGAGTAGATGGTAATTTGAAAAACGTGACAACATACTCTAAAAACAATTTATTGGTGCATTAATGTTAATGTTTGATTAAAATAGAAATCAGTATTAATAACTAACTATTAATTTCTTTTTAAAGTAAAAATTAAAAATTAGGAGAGAGAAGTAAAAAAGAGAATGTGGAGAAGAGGGGAGAAGATAGAGCGTAGCATAGTGGTTATCGGTGTGATAAGGGGAATCATTTTTCCAAGTTCACTGCGTTCACTTTCGCACGAATATGATTGAGAAAGATTTGCCGCTATTACCACATAGTAGATTAAATATAATGATAGACTGGATTATTTAACCTTGTTTGGAAATCAGTTAAAGAGAA
>JBBBDQ010002579.1:492500-529603 GCA_037127315.1 Ascarosepion bandense
AACCTTAGTTCATTTTTATTGACAATTTTTGAAACTTTCAAACTGTTGAAATCTTTAAGCAAATAAATAAAAAATATAAAGTAAGCCTCTATCAATATTTGCACTGTGCAGATGACACATTGTTGATGACAGAAAACATATTTATTCGCCAAAGTAGATGAAATCATGACTGTAAATATATTAATAATATATAGCAAAGATATTTTGTTTATATCAATGATAAGAAATAAGCTATATGATCACAACTCACAGGTACAAGCTGTTGCAGATACAGCTGACATTTACTGTTGCATAGTGATGAAAAAAAATTTAAACATGAAATATTTATTTTTAATAAGCTTCCATGGCACTGCACTCAATTAAGTAGTTAGCATAATTTGATAGCACAAACTTCATTCAGTGATCCAAATTCTAACTTTCAGGCTACGAGACGTATAGTCATATCACGTAGGAATGCCTGTTTTCGTCCGATCACCTAAGTTAAGCAATATCGAGCCGAGATGGGAGAATACCAGGTGCTATAAATTTACATGTGTGATTGGTATAATGAATAACGATTCCCAATGAGAAATCAAGGAGCCGGGTTCAAATTTCTGCCGGGTTACGTTATATTCACTTACGCGCAAAAAAAACAAAAAAACCTTAGGAAAGGAATAAATTCACCTCTTCTCACTTAAATATAGATTATATAGTAGACATTGTACCAGAGAATTATTGTTATTTCTGAAACATTCTTACAATCCAAAAATAAATTCTGAAAGTGAAAAAAGGTTTGATAAGCCGTAAAAACATCACCCTAGTATATGGTGATTTTCTAAGCAAAGCTTTGATGCGGCACAAGGCCGAAAGTGCAGGACACCCAGTGAGGATCGAACTCACTAATCGATTGTAATGATTCTAGCAAGACAAGCTTGCTAACCATTACACCACCTCGTGGTGCCCAAATCTACCCTAGTATATGCAACTCAAGTAGCAAACAGAGGAGCCCAAAATGCCAATTACGGGTGGCGGATACTAAAATCAAACAAGTCCAATAATTTAAATACCTGGGAAAGTGTTCTAACAGAAGACGGAAAGTGCGACACTGAGATCCGAAGGTGAATTGGCATGGCGAAGGACGCATTCTAGAAGCTAAGATGAGTATTCAGAGACAGAGGAAAATTTCGCTAGAAACAACGAGAGTAAGGAATTCCTATGTGATATCCGTTCTTCAGTATGGCAGTGAATGCTGAACAATAACATCAAAGATGAAGGAAAAACTTGAAGCAACTGAAATGTGTTTCTGCAGAAGGATGCTGCGGATATCATGGACAGAGCATGTGAGCAATGATTAGATTTTAGAAAGGATGGAAACGAAAAGGAAATTAATACTGAGCATCAGGAAAAGACAGCTAAAGTTCCTGAGACATGTAATGAGGAAGGAGGTCTTGGAGAATCTGATACTTACAGATTAAATAGAGGAAAAGAGAGACAGGGGAAACTAGCGGGTAACATATTTGATGGGCCTGAGCAAGTGGATGACAGAGCTGGGTTTGGTTGCTATAACAGGAAAAACCGTGCTTAGAGCCACCAGGAGACGTGAAGAGCCATGATCGCCTACGTCCTGAAGGCACATGACATATAGAAAGAAAAAAAAAGAATGTGTAAAAATTCTATAGTCTTTATTCTGAGCATCGCGATTAATATACAGCGAAACACATGAAATGAAAAGGGATATGAAAGATGAACATAAAATGCTCTAAGCATTTAGGTAGCATCCCATATTTAATGGCTGTCCGTAGATTAATGGTAAGGCGTGCTTGGCTTGGACGTGGTTTCCTAGATTAAATGAAGGTGCGGTTCATATAAAGAGGAACATTATGGTGGACTTTAACAACAGTAGCTACTTTTTACGCATCGTTCATTCAGTAATGAATTTGAACACTCTCGGACACTGTGTTTCGATCGTGTATATAACGGATGCGCGATGTGGTGTAGTGGATATCGACTCGGAACGACAAATCGTAGTGCCTAGTTCGAATTCCAGCTGAATTTCTTGCATTCACTTACACACAAATATCCTTGGGAAAGGTATTAATCCGTCTCTTCCCTCCAGATTGGGTTCTATAGCCATGGCTGGAAACCAGTCTAAGGCAGAAAACAATGGCAACCTACTGCGGGATAATATTCTGCCCAGTCAGTCATGTCTCTATTCGAGACATGATCGCCAAAAGCGTGTATCACGTATGGCATTTAACTGACTGATATAACACATTAAAATCTACCTTTCTCCACCGTGCTTAGAGGTAGAAGCGTCGATTTTCCGAAGCAATCGGTTGTTTAACCGTACTGATGAGCTGTGATACAGAAAAACAGGACTGTCTGCAGATGACTATATATATATGTCTTTGATCTTTGTATTCACACTGCTTATATTTATATACACTATATCCCGGATATTAAGCACTTTTACACTATGAATATATCATAACTTAAAATAGGTAACTCCAATTCGCTGAAAAAAGAGCATAACCCAAACTTGATAAAAACAAAGTTTTATCGTCAAAATCTTTATGTTGTTATTAAAAGATTTTTGGGCTATTTAGTTCATTTTTTTTACTCCTTCCTATGTGCGTTGGGGTCATATCAGCTCGCAAGAAAAAATTGGAGATTCTAGTTGAAATCATTGCATTCTCTTATCCTCGCAAATACCCTTGAGAAAGCGTTTTATCCTTCGGTATTCAGCCTTGACTGGCAATCAGTTTACCGCAGAAAATAATGGCAATCTACTGCGGGAAAGTCTTCCACCCAGTGTCATGCTTCTTTCAAGACATGATGGTCTAAGTGTGTATCATGTATAGCACTTAACTGACTGAATTATTTCTAGCACGTTCGAAATTTTGGATAAAAAATCTATACACATTTTTCCAGTAAAAAACATTGATTTGGAAATTCTTGCAAAAATCAAATAACTGTTGGATTTTAAAGAAAAGTTCCGGACTTATTCACAAATTACTGAAATCATTTTAGAAATTTCTTCTTTTTAGAAAATCTTTGAGAAAGTATTTTTATACCTACTTAAATCTATATTTTATCATATATATATATATATATGTGTGTGTGTGTGTGAGTGTGTGTGTGTGCATGTGTGTGTGTGTGTGTCTGTGTGTGCGTGTCTCTGTGTGTGTGTGTGTGTGTGTATTTACTTCACCGCACAATTCTCAATAAAAAAGGAGATAATTATCAAGGCTTGACTATTTATCCAGGCGTACAAGCCAAATTGGCCTTGGATTCATTTTTTTTTAATTGCTCGATTTCCCGTCTAACGAAGAAAATGGTCGAATGCAGAAATTTGGTAGCGAATCGTTTTCCTTCCGGTCAGGAACACGAAACATGAAATCTAATATCATTAATAATTGACCCTTGTTACAAGAGAAAAAAACAAGATAGCTTAAATTGATAGCAAGGCTATTATATATTATTTTGATACTAAATGTTCACCCCCCCCCTTCGCAATATCTTGTGGAGAAATCTTAAATGTATCGTTGAATGTAACTCAGCTCACAGATGTTGAAAGATGAAGAAGAAAAGGTTTGCTTCTTTTTCTTCTTCTCCTTTTGTTTTTATCGTTCATTATCAGGACGTAGGCGATCACGGCCCTCCGGTATTTGTACATAGTTCTTAGCAATGTGTATCTTTTTCTATCTCCCCCACTCCTTACTCTATCATTCATTTACACGAGCTGGTTAGGTAGGTTTCTCGCAGTTTAACTCTGTCATTCTTGCCTTCAGTATGTCCTGTGAATGTTAAAATTTTCAAACCTTCTTTCCTCATTAAGTTAAATGAAATTTAAACTGTCTCTTTCTGATTTTAGCTAGAAGTTTCGATTTTGTTTTTTTTTCCTCGTTGTTTTCTATCTCTGTTCATTGTATTCTCAGCATCCTTCTGTAGAATTACATTTCTGTTGGGTTGTCTCCTCTGCTTTTGTGAGAAAATTGTCTATTATTCACTGTCAGATGGAAGGACTGATATTACAAAGCGGTTTAGCACTCTTTTCTTTATTTCTGATTATATTTTCCTATTTCTTAATACATTGCTTAATTTTTGTTATTTTAATGCTCTTTTCGGTGTCACATTTTCCGTCATCTTTTAAAATACTTTCCAAGCATTCAAACTTCTACACTTGCCTCATTGTGATATCTCCAAATCATGGTGCACATCTTGAAGTATTTCCTTGATTTAAACCATAAATCTGCAAGTATTCAGAGCAAAGAAATATCGTATAACAAGACTTGAAACTTCTCATGACATATGTGAGGATGTGCAGATCCCGACACATTTATCCAAATTATTATTTCAAGGGCCAATCATCAAAAAGCTGCCATTGAGCTCAACAATAAAATTTTCAGCGCCTCTGGTGGTAACACTGAAACCACTTGGCTACAAAACTAATGTGAAGTGTTAAAATATTACAGACAGCAGTTAACTAGATAATTTCACCATCTCCCAGTTGTAGAAATAGATAAGAAAATAGCTATAAACAGACTGAGATAGATAGATAGATAGATAGATAGATAGATAGACAGACAGACAGACAGACAGACAGATAGATAGATAGATAGATAGATAGATAGATAGATAGGTAGGTTTAATTAATAAATTTGTAACCTGATATAGGGTTATTAGGCAATTTTGGTTTGAAATATTCACTGTATAATTTTTCTTATATCTGATTAATATTCACCACTTGGAAGAAGTTGAAAAATAAAAATTTCTGGTGTAAAAATTTAATCTATCTATCTATCTATCTATCTATCTATCTATCTATCTATCTATCTATCTATCTATCTATCTCAATGTATACATGTATATAGTTAAAAACGACCGACAAGGAAAATTAATTTTTGATTTAATTTTCCCAGTATTCTTAGATGTTTCCTTTTTGCTGGAGATAAGGAATGTAAAAATGTTCCATAATTTTCGACTTTCCAAGCACTTTCAGACTCTTTACAGACCATTTTCAAGGAAACCTCCGATGCACAGTCTTCAACGGGAAGACTAAAAACGTTATTCCAAGGGACGTCACACAGGAAGTCGAGGAACGAGTTCAAGTCTACTCTTTGGTAGCAGTAGGATATTCTGCTGGTCTGGGTTTCTTGGGTAGAGTGGGAGTGGAATGAGATGTTAACGGAAACTACGCCGTGGTCAGAGTTTCCGAGAGGGCAGAGCTGCTTTGCAGTGCAAGAGTCTGGGATGGAAGTGAAGAAGAGGTCTAGTAGTGATTCCATTCCATTAAGGTTATTGGAGAAACGCGTGAGGAAAGAGATTGGGTGATTGAAAAATTCAAGGTGTGGACACCAGCAAGATCGGTGACAGAGTTTTCCAGCTACTTGGTGTGGTGGGCGTTAAAGTCGCCAAACACAAATATATGGGTAGATGGATGAGAAGAAATGGCCTTATCGATATTGTTAGAGATGCTATCAAGTACCGAACAGTCAGAGGAGGAGGGGGAGCGGTAGAGAAAGAAGAGATAGCTAATCGAGCTTAGAAGTGAGAAACGGAAGCACATGAAAGAATGATCTAGGAATTCAAGAGAGGTCACCCTAGCACCTCGCTGACATAAACACTAAGCCCATGCATATAGACATTGGAGTCCTTCATGAGGAGGGGAAGGTAACCAGGAACGTAAAACTCAGAAGATGGGATAGAAGTGTGAAGGTTAGTTTCACAGAGAGCTAAGATATCAGTTGAGTTAGTTTGAAGGAATGATTCTACCCTGTAAAAGTTAGTGCGGATACCTCGTATGTTTGCGAAGGAGACGCAGACAGGTTTGGGCGTTTTCTGATGAGCTGATTTAGTTTTGCTATTTTGTTTGCTTGTATTTATATTGATTTATTTAGAGGGAGAGGTCTAGAGTAGAATCAGTCGGTCCCTGTATGCAGCATGTGTAAGATGGAGACTGGCGCAGCCTGCCGCATAATGTGGCTTCGGGGTTGCTTATCGAAGGTTCATGCAGGGACACCCCGTCCATGCGCGATATGGCACTACAAGAACCCCGATATTATTCAACTGTTGATCAGAGCAGTCTCTCAAGAGTTCGGCTCCTAACTACCAGTCGGAAGCAGCAACCAAGAAACTACCAACCCGGTACTCTCAGAATGAAGAGATGTTGCCACCATACTCAAATACTGCAAAGAGCTTGCGACTAAACTAACACCGAAGGAGAAGGGAAAAAAGTAGCAAAATACATTTTCTTACTTAAATTAGTAACAATAAGAAAACAAAAGGAGTGATCGAGCTAACTTAACACTCAGAAAACCTGACCTGAAGTCGAGTGAAAATTCCGAAACACAATAATGCCAAAATACAATTCAACTCTTTTTTCAGATACCGTTGGCGGGTCAACTGCTTGCTAGGAAGCCAGAACACGAAGTGAGAGAGAGGGAAAGAGTGAGTGAGAGGGAGAGAGAGAGAGAGAGAGAGAGAGAGAGAGAGAGAGAGAGACAACAGAGCATGCGTCCGATGGCCAGGGGGAGGGGAGGTAAATGACCAACAGTTAAAGTGAAGCTACTCTTAAATTCTTGAATATAACGACATTGCTAAGAAGTTCAATAAATAAATAAATAAATAAATAATACCTCAACCCGTTTAGGTTAACAAATGTTTTTATTGCACTATTATTACTTGATAGGCGGCATGTAAGGCGTCTACTCAGGGAAGTGGTAGTATGGTCAATATAGGCAATTGATTTATAACAAAAAAACAAAATCTTGTTCAGGGCAAGTAAATTCATACACTATATTAGTCCTTGCTTATTTAGATTTGATAGGGTTATTATTATTAGAAATAACAAGGCCTGCGGTCATCCATTTTCTATAATATATTATAAATTGTACATGATTTTGAGGAATTACAGCAGAAATATGGTGTTTAATAATTTTTCGTATAGAAAATTCGTCCTGTTTATAATTACTGTGCATTTGGTTGCAATAAAATATGTTGATGATTTCATGTGTGTTATTTTTAATGCTAGTGTCATGTATTTTTTGTAAGAATAGTTTTGTTTATCAGTGATGTAGTTAGGAAAATTATTGTTGACTAGTGTTCGTTTTATGTGTTTTAGTTCGCTCAAAAATATTATTTGGAAGAAAGAGTTTTGATGTGCTCTATATAGAGTTAATAAACAACGAATTTATCACTTATCTTTATAAAGACCCACTAGTAAGAACTTTTGTCTTAATTATAATAGTGAATGTCCAGAAAGATATAAAATAGCAGTAATAACGAACTTCTTAAATAACGCACATCAAATATTTTAACGAAACATGTTTAAATGAAAGATTGCTGCCCAAATACACACACACACACACACACACACACACACACACACACACACACACACATATATATATATATATATGTATGTATGTATGTATGTATGTATGTATGTATGCTGTTTCTTTTCTTGCATGTGGAACTCTTTTCGGTCCCAAGTTTTCCAGTCAAATTTAATCTAATGTCAATCACCATCTAATGTCCTGATTACTCTTTCCTTTTCCCGCTTATTATTAATGTTTCTGTTCCTAATTTTCTACACACCTTCTAACCCCTTATGGCTTTACTGTCTTTTATGGAATGATACTGATTAATCTATCTATCTATCTATCTATCTATCTATCTATCTATCTATCTATCTATCTATCTATTCATTTCTTTCATAGTCTCTCTAAACACACGCAATCCCACACACACAAGACCCCAAAACACACACACACACACACACACATATATATATATATAAATAAATTTATATATATATATATATATATATATATATATATATATATTGCGTGTACCTTTGTCTTGCCGTCTCTCTCTCTCAGATACTTGTGGTTCAAAATAAATGCTAATATCATTATTAGACTGAAAATACATATACATGTACTTTTGTAGAAGGATATATACGTACAGATAAGCATTGCTCATAAACAAACAGCCCTACTTGCATGTGTGTGTGTGTGTGTGTGTGTGTGTTACTCTGTGTGTGTTTGTTATTGTGTGTGGAGAGTTGTATGTGTTGAATGACGTGATACAAGAAAAGACAGACAAATGAGATAGACAGATAATATATATATATATATATATATATATATATAGAGAGAGAGAGAGAGAGAGAGTGAGAGAGAGAATGAGAGAGAGGTTAGATAATGATGTGCAGATAGAGATAGAGAGGTTAAGAGGAAGGGCAAAAATGAGAGAGGGAAAGAGACAATAATGGCGGAATGAAAAAAGAAGATATCTACAATGTGTAAATAAACGAAGTAAATTGCGGAAAGGCTTAATTATAAAAGGATGAATACTTCATCGCAAGGAATTTGCTCAATTTGTTGAAACTGCATAAATATTAGAGCGAATCCGATATTATCTTAGATTGTTATCTTCTTAATCCTTCCTTTTTTTATTTCCTTGATTTTATTTTCCTGTTTTTCTCTTCCAGACTCATTTTAGTGCGTGTCTTTTGGTTATTTTCACTTAAATTTACAAACATATTTCCATGAAATACTCTCCCCTCGATAAAGTTAGCTTATTACATCACATGATCAAGCGATAAAATAGGATGTATTTATTTTCTTGTTTAGAAAATCGTCATGCGAAATCCTGGCATTAACCAGGCGGTCGAGTAGCAACTTTTAACACTAGTAAGAAATACGCGACTATCTCAGTCACTATAAGGTTATAAACAGTTTTACAGTGTTTAGAATGAAACATGCCCTTATTGATATACTGATTTTGACCAGGTCTTGAACGCTAACAATTGTTTGTTTGTTTGTTTCTTTCTTTCTCAGTGCAGTGAATTTTCGTGTTGATCATTTTAACCCAAAACTTACCATTAAGTTTGTATTTCTTCTCATATATTTTTCTTATTTTCATTCTTCTTTCTTTCTATCTTTTTTCTTTCATTCTTGTCAGTGTTTCTTTCTTCTTCTTTTTCAGTCTTTCTTTCTTCTTTCTTTCTTTATTTTTCAATTATAAAATCTTAATTTTCTTTCTTTCTTTCTTTCTTTCTTTCTTTCTTTCTTTCCAATATGTCTTTCTTTTTTTCTTTCCTTTCAATTTTTCTTATTCTTTGCCTTTTTTCTTTTCAATACTTCTTTCTTTCATTTTCAATAATGTAATTTTAACTTTCTTTCTTTCTTTCTTTCTTTCTTTCTTTCTTTCTTTCTTTCTTTCTTTCACAGTAGGGTGCATTGAATTTTCGTGTAAGTCACCATAATCGAAATCTTATGTTTTTCTTTTTTTTTTTTTTTCATACTATAAAGGTGCGTAAGACAAGGATGTATCTACTTCCCGGACTTTTTAATCTTTATGGCCAGTCAATCCTGAGATAATTAGTACTGCCCAAATTCATAATTGGCAGACATAATCTTAAGATATGCAGATGATACAGAAACCCCTACAGAATGTAGTAAAGAAAAACATGAAGAAAGGACAAGCATCTATTGTAAGAGGACACAATGTACGGTTGTCAGCGATGGAACAGTCTAAGATATGAATTTCGAAGATACCAATATATATATATATATATATATATATATATATATATATATATATATACACATCAAAACTAAATCAGAACAAAAATCTAAATATCCAAGAAGTGTTTTATCAGAGAACAAAATATGCGACACCAAAATCAGAAGGCACATTGAAATAGTGATAAAAAATACCTTCTAAAAGCTAAGCAAAAAATTAAGAAACAGGAAAATAGTGTTAGAAAAAAAAGTAGTGAACTGTTCTGAATTATTGGTCCTCCAAAGATGGCTGTGAATTCTGGACAACCTTTTCACTGGTGAAGAAGAGATTTAATTGATTGATTGAGTTATTTTTTACGGCTTATCATCCTTTCCAGGTCATTTAAAGCCAATAAATATTTTTTAAATTGCAAGAATTTGGCGGGGGAGGGGGACAATAATTGTTCAGTGATGCAAATCTTACTAATTCATCTATAGCTGGGGGAGAAGAGGTAGATTCATATGTTTCCCAATAGTAATTTAATTATAATAAACCCAACGGAAATCGGAAATCGGCTCTCCGATTGGCAATTTCGATTTGCACTACCCACACATTTAAGTCTACAGCAATTGGTATTATCAAACGGTTACCCATCTAGCTACTGACCAGGCTCAACGTTGCTAAACTTCGGTGATCGTACGAAGAAAATATTTGAGATAAAAGAATTCTACAGAAGAATGCTGAGAATATCATTTGCTGAACAAGTGAGCAGCAACCTATTTTGGGGGAAAATTAGAGCAAAAAGGAGATATACTTAGAAGCAGAAAGAGACATTTTTGACGCTATTCTTCATATACCTTGTACCTTTATTAAAGGTATTCACACTTTAGCATAACATCACACATCTCACACATGCACACTTTTACAGTTTAAAACTCACTAAATATTTATTTATTTGCAAATTTTAACTGTAAAACATGATAATATTAATGACATTATTAGTCCATGCTATATAAAGAAAACTTTAACATTCATTGGCCAAACATACAGTACTGCTGTCAGTTGGAATTTATAAAATCTTTCTTTTCAGGAAAATAGGTTTTCCAGAACCAGTAGCTGTTATTGCTCTTTCTCGTACTGATGGAGACGTGAAAATTTTAAAATGTAAAATTTAAAAACAAATATTTAAAAGTTAAAATTTTAACGTAATATTAAAATTGAAATTTTTTAAATGTAAGTAAAAATTTTAATTTTTAATTTAAATTTAAAATGCAAATGAGCAAGTCCCAGTAAATAAAGCAAGCATAGATGTCTATGAAAATCATGTGAATACGCTTCATCATCGAAAACTTTGTAATCTTGACTCTATCACTGTAGAATGTAGTGAATGAAAGCGAGAAGAAAGGGTTAAACATCAGCCGCAAGAAGACAAAATGCCGGGTTGTTAGCAAAAGGATGAACCAAACGTGAGAACTGTAAATAAGAGATAGCAAAATCAAACAAATACGGAAATTTTAACATGTTTTCCATTTGTTCAGTTGAGAAACGTTTCCTATTTTTCATTATCATATCATTCTTTTAGATTCCAATCCGTACTTGATTTGATCCCTAGTTTTATATATATAATCCATGTTATTATTCTGACTTAGGTTTACTTAAGAATGAAGGATCAAAAAATAAGTTATGATATATCATATTTTCTCTTTTGCATTCTTTCTTTGGTTTCTGCAGTCCGATATATGGTGAACGAAACAAAAGAAAAAATAGTGGTGGGGGATTCGTTATTCTTATCACAAAAGAACACCAAGCCAAAAGAGACACGACAACAATAACTCGATTGTGCTTACAACCACTCCCAGATGGCGCTGCACAAGCGAATAACAATACTGTTCATTGTCACTCGTTGAAAACAAAAACGAAAAAACTGGGACAACATGTGAAAATGGCCGATCTATTTAAGAATTGCTGAGTTTTTTGAGATATTTATTATTAAAAAGAAAAACTTATATGTTATAAAATTTGATAGTTTTATTTGATGTATTTATACATTTTATGGTTTGATTCTTATGTGTAGCGGAGCAGATTAATTTTATTAAATTAATTTTTTAAATGATTTTTCAAGCCCATGAGTTTTAGGAATACTTCAAACCGCATAAGAACACTGACCTTTCTTTTTTAAAATTTTCATAGACATTTTATAAGTTAATGTAAACTTCTTTGCATTTTCTCGAATGTTATCTGTTTGTTAAACTGATGATTTGAACCCACAGAGACTAATGTTAAAGCGTAATCTCTGTAATGTCTAATACACTGCGGATAAATTATAATAGCAAAAGCAAATATTTGTATGAAAACAGAAAGCATTAAATCCCCAAAAATAATATTAACTTTCTGTTTATGAAGATTTTAGCTCGGGATAAAACATAATATCAATTTCATTGTTAGCTGAAATCCAAAGCCCTTTTATTATTTTAAAATAAATTTTAAAATGAAAAATATGAGATGTATTTACTGGAGAAAGAAAAATATGTAAATAAATAAAATGATATCTGATTGTTCACATACTTTTTTTGTTTTAATATTGAAACATTCGACATTCCTTGAGCGAAGTGTTAGCATCTGTGAAGTGGTTTTCCGTTGTCTTTTCAATAGTTTGAAATTCATAGTTTTCTTTTCTTCTTTTCTGCCTAAGCCTTATGAGCTCAGATTATTTTGCTATTTAATCCATAGCTGTGGGAAGCAGAGATAGATTCATGTTTTTCTCAAGAGCAGTTGTGCGAAAGTGAACAGACTATCCCGGAGTTTGAACAAGGTTCGTCGAGACCACCTTTAAAGATTATATCCGTTACGTATTATTTTTACGTTATTTGTTATATGGTAATTGAAATGATGCAGTTAGCCTTTAGTATACAGGAAAATGTTGGTACTCATTGACCGAGCAGTTAACATTACTATCGGTTGAAACTTATAAAACCTTTCTTTTAAAAGACAGCTTTTTCAAGAAAATAGGTTTCTAAAATCCAATAACTGTAATCATTCTGTCTAGTATTGATGGTAGCTTCCTTTCTAGTTTTTTTCTTTAATTTGGTTTATTTTACGGTTAATCAATCGATTGGCAATAATTATTTTGCATTATTGAACATTTTTTAGGATAAGAATATAAAATCGGGTATTTTACTAAATTACACCGGCTCTTTACTGGCTCTTGCATTGTAAACATGGCGAAAAAATCTGTGGCGTCATTGGAACTTAGAAAACCGGTAGTCGTCAATTTACATAATGAAGATAAACTCTCGATTGGGGATATTTTAAAAAGTGTGCGGAGATCTAAAAGTGTTATTTATAGTATTTTAATAAAACTTGAGGAAACTGGGTTATATGAAGACAGATGGATTGGTAAAAAATAAACAAAAAGAACTAATGCTAATCTTGGCATTAAAATATCAAGGCACACTATTTCCCGAAGACATAATGAAATAAATCTGATCAGTGGAGTAGCCTCTACGAAGCCTTACATTTCTAAAAAGAATCAAATGAGCCGACTGAAATTTGCCACTGAACACCTCATATGGACAGAAGAACAGTGAGATTGTGTTCATTTCAGCGATGAGTCAAAGTTTAACCTGTTCGGTTGTGGTGGGAGAAGGTTCGTTCGACGTAGTCCTAAGAAACGATATTTGCCTCGGTGCACTAAAAGTAGTGTTAAATTTGGAGGAGGGAGTGTGACGATGTTTGGCATGATTTCAGCTGCTGTTACGGAACCTCTTGTTAGGCTCTACGGTAAAATTAACGCAACTGTATACAAACAGATTTTGAAGAAACATGTACCTAATTTGAGAACTGCAATTAATCAACCAGCTGTATTTATGCATGATAAAGTGCCATGTCACACAGCGATGTCTGTTAAAACATTTCTTTCTGAAGAGGATGTTATTGTTATGGAGAGGCCTGCTCAAAGCCCAGACATGAATCCTATTGAGAATGTTTGGAAGTTACTAAATGAAACAGCAAAGGAAAAGAATCCAACAAACGTCGAAGAACTATGGACTAATTTGAACGGAGAATGAGAGAAAATATCAGTTAATGAATGCAAGACATTAATTCGCTCATGTAGCAAAAGATGTCAAGCTGTTATTGAAAGTAAAGGTATTTCACATCAATGAATTATGAACGCTATTTTCATTTGGATATGATGTATCCATTGTAATAGAATGATTTTGTTAATCGTTCGGACGTTTTTGATCATTTTTTCGAAATATAATTAAAATTATATAATTATTCTTATAACTTTAGCAAAATAAGTTTATTGAGCTTTATATTTTAGAATTTTAGAATTTACCTTTATACCTTTTTTTCCATGATAAAATGTTATATGAAGCTTTAAAATAAAAAAAGTTATTTCACATTTAAACTTTTTCTTAACATCGTTCTGATCTTAATGTAGACCCAGAATAGGTCTGGAAGAAAATTCGAACTCGGGTATTAGTGAAACATATATCTATAGCGAAAGAACAAATACAAAGTGTGTTACACGTCAGTCGGACTGCCAAGTATTAGAACGGAGTGACTCAATTCAACTCAACTCAACTCAACTATATTTAGTTGTCCCTCCCAGTAAGGGCAACATGTGACACATGGTCAGTTATAACTGGGATTTCCGGGCTATATGGCCCGGCCAAAATGTCTATTTTTGCCCAGTCGTGCTTCTACCCTTCGGCGGAACCACGACTGGGTTATTGCTCTCTGCTCGGAAGCAGAGAGCGCCCTCCACCCAAAGGCAGAGAGCTGACAGTGTCGTAGTAGAGTACAAGGACTCAACTCACCGCCAAGAGGCATCATCTTCCGGTATTCATAATAATAGGAAGAGTTCATTGTAGTCCAAAACGGGTAGGTCCCATAACAATGTATATATATATGTATCTAGCCTTCAAAACATAACCCATATAAATGTGTAAGTATGTATATGGATAAATATTTTGGTATATATGTGTGTACATTTATGTATATAAATGTATATATGTACTTACATATATGTGTATAGGTGTGTATATATATTAGGTACCTCCACTGGAGTCCATTTTTTTACCTACACTTAAAATTAATTTAAATTTTAAAAATAAATAAGTTATCTTCAAGCTTTAAAATTAGCTTTAATTGACAGCCAAGAGATTAAATTTAATAATTCTAGTAAGCAAAACATACTGGTGTAATTTCTAACCTAAATTATATTGATTTAAATCTAAAATTTTAATTTTTTTAAAAAATATACCGCCATTTCTTAATGAATGACTCGTTAATTAAACGGTAGCCTAATTTCTGTTTTTAAAAATCTTGAAAAAATAAAAAAAAACGCGCTGACAGGTTATTAAAGTCAAATTTTAATATTAAAACTTACCTTTATCTATTTTCAATCAATTAATAATTGTTTACTGCCAGAAATTTACAAAAAAAAAAAAATTAATTACGGTAGTCCTTTTTTTTTGTTATGTAACTCATAGAGGTGACGAAAGATGACAGCTACCGGATGTTGATTGATACGCAGTGTATGGTGACCAATCGTGCTAAAAAATTAAAATTTTTTTTTTTGGGTTTTTAACAAATAGTGAAATTACAAATTTAACAATTTCAGCACTTATATATTTTATAGAATTTTAGTTTAGATTTATAGCCAGACATTTGAATATGCTTTCTGAATAAATAAAAATTTTAAAAATTTAAATTTCTTTTAAAATAATTGTAATTTAATAAGAAACAATGAGATTTTAAAACAAATTTATTTTGGTAAGTGTAAATAAAATGTAACCAGACTTTTCATTGTCGTTTGGTTTGTCCATTTAAAAAAAAATTGAAAGAACATGTAAGTGGGGGGAAAAGAAAGAAAATTCCCCAAATTTAATAAAAAAAATTGTCACAATCTTAAATTTTTCTGAATTTTGAAATGAATGCCTTTTCATTTTTTTTTAAATTTAGGTATAACAAAATCAGAAGACTTACTTGTTAATTATTTTTTTCGTGAGCGGGTATTTTAGACAAAAGTGCGAACAAATGTTTGACAAGTTTGTCTAAAAATCTCAAAAAAAAAAAAATCAAGTAGAAATTTTTATAATGGTTAGTTAGGTAATTCCCAAACGTATAAAAAGTTACCATTTATGATAATTCTTCAAATTTAATTAAAACAAACTTTTATCGTGAATATTTTTTGAAGTTCAGTTATGAAAATGTTTTTATTTTCTTGAACTGTACTGTAGTGTTCAATACATATCTTTTTTTTAATTATCATGAATTACTTAATGCACCTACGGTCACAATTTATTCAAAAATTAAAGATTTTAAAATAAAAAGATACTTTTAAATGTTGATGGAATTACTTGCAAACAGGCTGTTAAATTTTAGAAACGTAAGATTGAAATTGCGTTATGTTTTGCCAGAACGCTTGCTAACTTATAGAATCATTTTGACCCATATGGAACACCGTACTTTATAAGATTTGAACATCGTACTTTATAACTTTGAACGTATTTGCACAAATAATTAATTCATTTTTTTCTGTTTAAAAATATTTTTGGTGAAAATTTTTTATTAATTTTTTTTTTGTTTTATAGACAGTATAATCATCAATTCTTAACTAAAAGGAAAAACACATACAGTTCTTTAAAAGATTTTAAAAATATTTTTAAAACTTTATACATTATTTATAATAAAAAAATAAAAAAATGAAAACAATTCTTTTATAATTTTATTAGTAATCAAAAAAAATTTTTTTTTTCAGACTATAATGTCCTTAATTTTTATTATTTATTCCAGCAATTAAAAGCTTATCAAAAAAAATTATATCAAAGTTTTATTGCATTTTTTATATTTCTCTTCGGAGCAGATTTTGGTATCGTGTATCATAATTTTAAATAAAAAAAAATACATGATTTATATTTCCCGATGAGTTCTGCGTTTAACTAATAAAACAAAAAATTCCAGAAAATTAAAATTCATTAAAATTTCATGAATTTACTTGAAGGTGGGGGGGGGGGGGTAACAGACTTAAAAAAAATTGTTTTCATCAAAATTTTAAGAAGGTAATAATTTCAAAAATAATTTTATTCATTTGTTAATGAGTACTGAAAGTTTCATTAAAATCCGACAAATATTTTATTTTTGCGAGAATTTCCTAATTAATGTGTTCGGAAACCGAAAAAGTGAGTGAAGAAAAAAAAATGACGTAATCAATTATAACATAGACGTAATATTTTTAACCACGCTAACTCCAAATCAAAAACAAAATTTTCTGACAAAATTTCGAAAATGTTAAAAGGGATTAAAAAATTTTAAAAAATAATTAAAATTTACTTTGATCTTTCCTCTTCATAATATTATAAACGTTTTGGATAGAAAAATGTCCTTTATTAGGTTTTTAACCTTTTTAAACTTTTTTTTATGATGGATTTTTGTGACGTAATGGAGGTACCTAAATATATATGTGTGTGTGTGTGTATGTATATATATTTTCTAAACATATACTGTTAAATATAAGTGACAATGAATGTCTATTATGTTTAATCATGAGCCGTTTTAAACATCGTATTTTGGTTTAAAATTCATGTATATACATGTATATATATGTATGTATATATTACGCAGGTGGTGGAGTTCCCCACGTGTTTCTCTAATAACCCTAATGGACACGACTCATTACTAGATCTCTGCTTTACCTCTACTCCTGACTCTTGCAATGTCAAGCAACTCTGTCCTCTCGGAAACTCTGACCATGCGGTAGTTTCCGTTAGCATCTCCCTCCACTCCCACTCCACCTAAGAACCTCAGACCAGCATAATATCTTCCTGATACCAAAGAGCTAACTGGGACTCGTTCCGCGATTTCATGTTTGACGTTCCTTGCAACAAAGTACTTAACCTTCCCGTTGAAGACTGTACGGCTGTGGTCCCTTCTTGGAGTTAAGACTGACCTGTATAACCCTATATACCAGTATCTCAGTACCACCTATGTCAGGGTCCTTTTGTCGGCGACTAAGCCGGCATCCCCACCAGACCCCTAGGGTTCTGCTGAGGAAGGTGGCTAGTCACCCAGATTTGTCAAAAAGTGTCAACTCAGGACAGCAATGATGGCCAACTGGAAACAGCATGTCGGCGGACCATGCGGAGGAAATCACACAATTGAGTCAACGATGAAAAGGCGATCCTACCAAAGCGCTGTGGAGAGTTCGCCATAGAAGATCCTCTTCGGTAGCTGCTGTCCTCCATGCGGTGTGTATTGACTTACATCCATTCATTTTTCTTTCAGTCTACGGTTTCGCTTTAAGTGGAAACAACTAGTACTTTTTCGTCTTTCGTGCCAACGTCCAAAGAGTCTGAGCTCCAGGACCATGGATTAGTTTCAAAGCTTTCATTACACTCGAGCAACGCCGGGCTATACTGCTAGTTATATATATATGTGTGTGTGTATAAGTTTTAAAGCTAATCTTTCGGGAAATGGGTAGCAGTAATGATTTTCGACAAATGATAGATCTCAGCTCAAAGACGTTGTCATTAATTGAGGCCAAGAGAACAAAATTACCATCCCGTTTACTTCTCAGTTTTAGCATTAACCGTAGAGGAAGCGCAGCCTATCACGCCCTCTATGAGACTCTTCGAGATTCCTGAGCTTTGTAAATGTTCCACACACTCTACTTTAATTTGAATTGATATTGGCAACAATCCAATAGATTATTGTCTAATTTAACCCATGCCAAACTTTTTGAATTGTTAATATCGGTTCTAAAGGTAGAAGATAAAAATAAAAAAGTAATCTAGTTGCACCTGCGACCCTCACCTTGTGCATTAATTAGTAGTTGACTTTCTGCTAGTCTAGACAATGACCAAGTTAGACAACCCAAGAAACATGGGGTTTATGGCATATTAATAATATTGGAAACATTTGGTATCCATTGACCGAAGGACCTGTGCTATCGTCGGTTAAAATTTATAAATTTTTATCTTTTAAGACAATTTTTCAGGAAAATATGTTTCTTAAGTTCCCTGTTATTGCTTTTTCCAGTATTGAGGGTGGGGTGGGGGCTATTTCCTAACCTTTTTTATGAAATAATTTAGAAAGTCAACATCTTGATTATATTATTATTCTCTCTTGGAGTTGCATGTGCCATCCCTTTTAGGTGTTGCCGCTGCTGAAGGTCCTCAAGTGATGATTCTGTTATTTGTTACAGTTTTTGTGATTCTGCAGCGTATGTAAATGAAGTTCGAAAAAGAATTGTCCTCGTTAAGATCTACGGTTTTCAGACACTGGAAACCATTTTTAGCCATTGATCGGAGAAAGCAGTTGTTTACAGCTTACAGTCTAGATACTGAATCTTTTCTGCTAATTCACTCAAAATTATATAAGTTACATACGCAAAATAAATTAATATTTGCGATACGTAACTATGTTATTTGGGTGAGTTAATGTTTGTGACAAGTAACTTTACATTTTTTATGGTTAATTAATACTTGCGATAAGTACCTTTACATTATTTGGGGTGAATTAATATTTGCGATAACTACCTTTACATTAGGATGTGCGTTGTGGTACAGTGGATATCGGATCGGAACGAGAAACCGGGGAGCCGAGTTCGAATTCCAGTTGAATCCATTATATTCACTTACGCTCAAATACCTTTGGAAAAGGTATTAATCCGTCTCTTCCTTCCAGTTATGGGTTAAATAGCAGGGCGGATTGGGTTCTATAGTCTTGGTCGGCAACCAGTCTACCGCAGAAAGCAATGGCAACCTGTTAGTGAGCCATTCTTCCAGAACTACCTTGAATTTTCACGCAGTAACAAAAACTGTTACCACTATTGTCAACCTTAGTAAAGTTCAAGTAACCACTTTTTTATGCTAACTTCTACTCAATTTACGGTTTGAAAACTATTACTGTTACTAGTTATTATTAAAAATGATTATGATGAATAGCGGGTGTAATGGGAATAAAAGTGAAGTGGGTAGGAAATGAAAACTATAAGCATTAGTAGGATAGATAACAATTGACTCTTGACTTGGAAAAGTTACGATTATAGTGTTTGAGGAAATATCCACACGGCATTCTGCAAAGTAGCAGTTCTTTGGGGGAAAAACCTGTCTGACTGGAACTTTCTCCTTACATTTAGAATACAGAGGAAATGAGGGTGATTCGATACTTTGGAAGTAGCTCAGTGGGTTTTAGTTGTTACGGTTTGAATTTAGAGAACTAAAGAATGAAACTTTCTTAAACCTTTGCCATGGAAATAGCAATAAAGTAGCTATGGACTTTCAAATGTTGTGCCAATGGGAAATAAGCTGCAGAGTGGAAAGTAATCCTTCCCCAAAAGACCACGTAAATTGTTTTGGAAAGTATTAAGGATCGAAGCGATGATTGGGCAGGTTCAAGTCAAATATACCAGTAATATTTAATTGGAATAAGTGTTATAAGTGATTTATAATTATAATATGAAGTTGCTCTTTACTTTATTATTGATTTTGATTAAAATATATCAGTGAGCATTAAGATGTGTTTTTAAGATTGGAGCATGCCACTTTTTCTTTTTCAATTCAAATCAATTTCGATGTGTTTATCGCAATCACGAAATGACAAAATAAGCTCTTGTGTTAGCTGGAGTAGTTCTTACCGTCTTTCATAGTTGATGTTTGAGTCCAGTTCAAAGCCAGGAAGTATAATAACGATTATCAAGTTAAAAATTTTGATTTAGGAATATGAGTATAACATAATCTTCCTATGAGTCAAAGCTCATCTGCAGACAATGATGTGCAGCCACGTCCAGCAGACAACGACTTAAAATGTTAAAATATATGACCAATTTTTTTAATTAAGTTATAGTTGTACGGATAATCTGAAAAAAAAATATACAAAAAATCATCATAATAATATTTTAAATTAAAATTTAAACTTAATTAGAAATAAGAATCATCCAAAAACTGAAATCAATAATTTAAACAGTACTAAATGTAATTGCAGAAACCCTATAGAGTGTCCTTTGGAAAACAGGTGCCTTACAGAATCCATTGTTTATCAATGTACCATTTGTTCTACGGAAAACCCTAGTAATATAAAGATTTATATTGGTAGTACTAAGAATTCACCGAAAAAATATTTTATCAGCACACATCTTCAGTTAATAATAATAAGTACAGAAATAGAACATCCCTGTCGATATATTTTGGTATCTAAAAGAAACCAATAAAACTCCAACAATAAAATGGAAAATTTTTTAAAAGTTATAATATGTAAGTCTTTAAACGACCCATGTCCCTTGGGTCGACATGAAAAACTAATATATATATAAACGCTCAGTCGAGTTCTAGTCGCGCTCAACACGCGAAGGCTTAGAATAAACACAAAAACAAACACAAATATAAAATACAACTTAACTAAAAGTCAAAACGTCTATTGAACAGGTGAAGAGGCTCATCCCTTGTTTCCTGTTTAGGATGCGGTTTCCGGTTTTCTCTTTTCCAATCTTACTTTTTTCTATTTTTTCAATTGGATTAGATAGACTAAACTATCGCCCGGTTCAAAAATTAAAAAAAAAACATGAAGAAGAACTAACAATAACAAAAACAAAGGTCTCTTGAAAATGGCTAAAGAATTTGCCGAAAGCGCTTTGGAAGAAATGAACTTTACGGAATGGTAGTACTCCATTACTCCCACCAAACGAAAAAAAACTAAGAACGATGGAAAAAATAAATAGGGCACTAATTATATTTTCCTTATCTGTCATATTTAAATGAAAAATTGCTGCCCACCAGAGGTAGAATCGCTGACTGGCGCCAGTTCGGTCGGGTTTCAATCGGAGTCTAAGCGTACTGATGAGATGTGATACAGCAAAACAGTTCTGTCTGCGGATGACTATATATATATATATATATTTTAATCATCTCATCCCAACCAAGGCATTCTATACCACTGTTGCATAGGGGACAGTGATGAGAAAAATGGGTTAGTTATAGGAAATGTCAGGAGGAGGGTAATAAACGGGTGCGAATACCTAGGATGTGGGTGGAGTAGATGAAAAAAAGACCTTGAGAAAATGGATGCGAGTTGGTGAGTATATATATATAATTTTTTTTTCTAAATATATACTGTTAAATATAAGAGACAATGAATGTCTATTATGTTTAATCATGAGCCGTTCTAAACATCGTATTTTGGCTTTAATTTCAGGTGAAAATAAAGACAAAAATTCTCCAACATTTGTATAATTTTGTATTAAGTTGTTTCTAAGCTTTCGGCTCACATGAGCCATTTTCAGAGAGGTTACAAGGACGTTAACATAAAAACATCCACCATCAGCGACGATTTTATCTTTTGTTGACATAAAAATTTGCTAAGCAACAATAACGGTCACCAAAAATAGCAAACGCAGTTAGTAAATTTGTAATGCGGTTCTATGACGTCACACCGCGTGAGAGCTCGAAATTATAACAGAATCATATATTTAAATGCAATGTAATGTGTTATGACCAGATTTAAACGTGATTTTATTAAGTGTGGGTTGTTTGGATTTAATGTAGATGGCCTCCAATATCTGAAGGTTTTTTTTTTACCGTGCGTATGAGTGAGGATTACTGTATTGTTGACTAAAATCTGTCTGATATATATATAAGTAGGGAAGAACAGCCGGTTACGCCACTGTGGTTTCGACCATTTCGATTTCGTCGGTCAGAAAAAGAACAAAAAAAAAAAGAATAACAAATCGGCCGATGAAACCGAAAAAGTCGAAACTATGCTAGCGTAACCGGCTGATTTTCCCAACCTAAATATCTAAAATTTCTAGATGTTGAATCTTGATCTTTTTTAAAACATGTAGTGCTGATTGCAGACACGGAAAGGAAACTACAAAACCTCCTACAGAAGGCAGCGGTGGAGAGTGACAAAAAAGGACTACAAATAAACTTTAAGAAAACTGAATGCATGGCCATCAGCAAAAGGTGCAACCCAAAATGCCAAATACAGGTAGGGGATACCAGAATACCAGAATCAAGCAAGTACAAAAATTTAACTACCTAGGAAGTGTTCTAACAGGAGATGGAAAGTGCGACACAGAGATCAGAAGGCAAATTGGCATGGCAAAGGACGCGTTCCAGAAGCTGAGCAAAGTACTAACACACAGGAAAATTTCACTAGAAACAAAGAAAAGAGTGCTGGATTGCTATGTGATGTCAGTTCTTCAATACGGCTGTGAATGCTGGACAATATCATCGAAAATGAGGACAAAACTGGAAGCAGCGGAGATGTGGTTCTACAGAAAGATGCTGCGGATAACGTGGACTGAGCGTGCAAGCAACGATAAGGTGTTGGAAAGAATGGCAACCAAAAGGAAATTAATACTGAGCATCAGGAAGAGACAACTGAAGTTCCTGGGACACGCAATGAGGAAGGAGATCCTGGAGAACCTGATACTGACTGGCTAGATAGAGGGAAAGAGAGACAGAGGAAGGTAGCGGATGACATATTTGCAGGGCTTGGTCGGGTGGATGACGGAACGGGGGTTGCCAGGAGTAACAGGAACAAACATACTAAGGGAACCAAGGGATAGGGAGACGTGGAGTGCCATGATCACCTACGTCCTGAAGGGACAATGCACATAGAAGAAGAGAAGAAGAAGAAGAAGATTAAGCACTTTCCAAGAACAGTTGTTTACTGGTCTAATTTAATTTAAACCTGATCTATAACTTAGTCACATTTGTGTTTTCTTCCACACCCCTGAGTCCATTCTTCGACTATTCTTAGCGGATCTTATATACAGTTTAAGTCTATCATTTAGCAGGGCTGCATACGAATTTGAATTCAAGTTTTCTTTTCCAAGACTTCGTACCGGCCATGGCTAGAGAATTCAGTCTGCCTTATTATTTAACCCATAACTGGGAGAAGAAGAAATGGATTCATATCTTTTCCCAAGAGTATGAGTACGAAAGTAAATGTAACGAACTTGATCAGAATTTGAACGCAGCACTCCGATTTCTTGTTTCGAACCGTTGTTCATTAGAGCACTAGTACATCTTGCAGGTTTGATATGCCAAAACGTGCCTTCAGATAGATATTATTATTTAATAAATCTTATCATTCTCTGATTAACCCAATATACAACACTTTTTGAATCAGATGTGTAGAAATAAACCGTTTACAGCAATGGATTGCTTCCCCTTTCTTTGGCAAAGTTTCGTCTAACGGTAGCATGGCTCTCACCGGTACACGTGTGGGTGTAATTGAGTGTATGATACATTGTGTGGCCAAATAGATAAAAAGAAATGGAGAGAGAGAGAGAGAGAGAGAGAGAGAGAGAGAGAGAGAGAGAGAGAGAAAATAGGGAGAAGAAGTGATAAAGAGCACAAGGAGGAAGACCTAAAGGAAGAACATGGCGCCAAAACCAAACAAGTGTGTTGTATTCAAGTATGTGCACTTAAAAATGAAATTAGCCCTGTGATGACGGTTATTATGCGAGAAAAGAAGAAAAGAAAAGGTGAAAATAAGTAAATAAATAAAATAAAAGACAACAGTGAAAAAGAAACAAATGTCTCCTTTCAACGGAGAAACTCAATAATCCTTCCGAATCATATTTTTCGTCTCTTCTGTATCGTTTTATAACATATTTTCACGTGCATTTTAGTGTTGACAAAGGAAAAATATTAGGTAAGCAGATGGGCGTCTCGGTGAACAGATATAGGAAATGTTTAGGCTATTAGAAATACTAGGCTACATTTAATTTTTTTTCTCTCTTTATTCACCTACTCCGATGCTTTCCCGATCACAACAATCTTAATCTGTTCAAACTTATAGTTAACCGTTATCTGCTCTATATAACCTCAGAATCTCTGCCCCTTACCTGTAACTCTGTAATCCTCTACCTTGAGTGGCTCTTGGGTCTTGTAGAGTGAACAGTATTCTAAAATAAAAGCTTGAAGTCTTACTCTGAGTTTTGGAAATATCTTCCATGATCGCACGTGTCCTCAAGGAGCAGAATACATAGAAGAAAAAGAAGAGACGACATTGTTAAAACTTTTACAATAATGTTTACTCTTTACAAAGCCCAAAAGCCACTTAAGGTAGAGGATTAAATAGTAAGATATAAGAGCAATCAGGTATATTAATGAACAGATGGTTGAAATTATTTAAATAATCCGATTTTACGCGCTTCGGTTTAACCCGATTTCGGATATAACATGATGGGTCAATGTTCGCGTTATAATGGGTTTCTATTGTATATTTTCAAAATTTGTTGAATTTAAACACTGCATGCAAATGCTGATTTTCTTGGACATCTGTTTAGTGCTAGATTCATATTTTTATATGACATTTTAGGGAAATCCAATCAGTGACGTATCTAGAGGTTATTCTAGAGGTTAAATTCTTTTCATTCAGTCAGCTAAGTGCCATACGTGATGCACCCTTTGGGCGAGCATGTCTCGAAAGAGACATGAGTGACTGGAAAGAATATTATCCCGCAGTACGTTGCTATTGTTTTCTGGGGTAGACTGGTTGCTAGCCAAGGCCATAGAACCCAATTTGTCTTATTATTTAATCCATAACTGGGTATTTGTGCGTAAGTGAATGCAAGGAATTCAAGTGGAATTCGAACTCGGCTCCCCGATTTGTCGTTCCGAGTCGATCGATATCCACTGCACCACAACGCACATCCTCTTCTTTTCATTAATTTTCCTATAAGAATGCTGCTATCAAATCGGCTCAATATTAAACTGTAAAGGCATGTCCAGTATATAGTTTAGGGTACCTTCCTAAATTTTCGTATTGCTGTTCAAATTATTTTATCAATTGCAATTTCCATAACAAACTGCTGAAGCTAATTTTATCCTGTTTCAGTGCATCCAAGGGCCAAACTAGATTGTTTTAGCTCGAAATGTAGAGTGTGTAGTGAGCGGGAAAAACGTTGACTTTGAAGATATAATTGTCAAATTTGCATCTGGGAAATCAAGGAATGTGCAGCTTTAGGATTAACCATATGTCCTGGTTTCCACTTTTCTCTAGCAGTCATAGTGAAGGAAGTATTGTAATATATATTCTGGTGGTGCCATTATGCTTTTATAATTTCTAAATGAAAATCTTTATCAAAAACAGATTTGTCTTGTCTTAAAGAATTTTATTGATATAGAAACGCCAAAAGATGATTTTGTCATGTCATAATGTGTTAAAAGATTGTTTTCTCGCGGTGCAATTACATCATATGTTATTAGTTTTTCTCAATTAAAAATGTAAAGGTTGATTAAAGCGTGTCTTCTAATAGTTTGAGGCCATGTAATTTAAAAGATTTTATTTTTATGATAATTGTGTTGCTATAATTCGACAAAAATATTTTAGATTTAAAAAAAAATCTCTTCGGGTAATATATAACAAATAAGAGATCAACTTAATGTTGAACTATAATTTATTATTTATATATTAGTTAGGCGGATGTCCGTTGTGGAGCAGTCGTAGTGCCGAGTTCGAATTCCAGTTGAATTCGTTGCATTCACTTACGTACTAATCCGTTTATTCTTCCTTCAGCTATGAGTTAAATAGCAGAACATATTGGGTCTTCTAGCCTTGGTTGGCAACCAGTCTACCGCAGAAAGTAATGGCAACCTACTGTGGGAAAATTCGCCCAGTCAGTATGTCTCCTTCGAGACATGATTGCTCAAGTGTGTATCACGTATGCTAATTAACTAACGTTTCTACCTACGTGTGATATATGTTATGCTTGGTATCACAGGTACTGAAAGGGAAAAGGAAAGAGAGAGGGACATAAAGAGTAAACCAGAGAGAGAGAGAGAGAGAGAGAGACAGACAGACAGACAGACAGACAGACAGACAGACAGACAGTGAGTTCGACGCCGAGAGAGATTAGAATAAATCATCTTATATAAAGGCAGTTTCTTGCAGTGAGCGGCTGAATTTCGTTTCGTGACCTGAACTGCAATTAACATTTTTAAATTTGAAATCTTTCTTTAATAACTATAATCGTTTTCTCATATAATGACATTCGACAGTTTTAATCTAACCAAATATCCTATTAAACCCAGACTGTGTTGAGCGTCCGAGAGGATAATAGAAAGAAATCGAGACAGAGAGACAGAAAGAAAGAGCAAAACAGGGCGAGATTGGGGATAGTCATCTTAAATAATGGTAATTGTTTATAGCGAACGGTTAAATCATGTTTCATGAACTAATGTTCTGTTGGGGACATTTCAGTATTTTGAAGAGAGACTATGTTCCTTTTTTTTATAACTATCTGGTAATGACCTTGTGTTGAAAAAGTACAGCGTGAAGTATTAAAACTTAATTAGTAAATCCGTGTAATTTATAAAGCTCCTGTTAGTATGTACTAATGGTCTTGACTTGTATTTTTGAATTAGTAGGTATATTTTGAACATTAGAAGGATATCAGATGTTCAGCTAGAGGTGCAATTTAGAGTATTGCCATGGGTACCACTTTCTATAGATACGCTTCTGATCTCAACGATTACATTTTAACATATTGCGCTTTTAAACTTCATCCATGCTTGTATCGAGCAATAACTTTTTACGTATTTTTTCTTTCCGTAATTCTTTATCTATATATCTGATATTTATTAAACAAAGTAAGAGTAAAAGCAAAATGGGTTAAGGGGTAAATGCAGATTAGAATGCTTTGTGTTGCTCCAATCTTCAAAGTGGGAAGGATATGTCTATCTTAAAAGTCAACACTTGATATACTGATATTTTTACCTTGGCTCAATCACTGACGAATGATACTATTACTTGTGTCACTACTTAAAGCGAGAAGGTACGATCGTGTAAGACATGAAAAAGTTCACAATGGGGATGTACAAATCTTTTTACTCATTTTGTACTAGTAAGGATATGGAAAGAATCATTGGTAAGCATGATAGACTTTAGCATCTTAGTTGATCCGGAACAACATCGGGATATCTAAGTCGATTCAGGAAAGTCTTCGACATCTCAGCTTAAATGGAATTTACTTTGATGAGATTCAAAGAGAATTCTTTATCATTGCTATAACCCAAACCGTCTGTAACTATAGTCTTATTGCAGTGGTTCGTGTTAAATGTTATTTGGAAAAAATCAAGTTTTGGTAACGAAGAATTTAGCTTGAGGTTTTACTGCCTGAATTTGATTGTATTGTCTTTCAAATGAGACGCAGCAATCATTTAGCTGTCGAGGAAGAAGTTATTTCATATACCGTGCGTTCACCGAAATTTCCGTTATTAGCCTATCACAATCAGAAGAGGAAAAAGATTTTACCACCGATTTGACCAAAGAACACCATACAATTTTTCTTTTTCTTGATTAAAAAAGTTGTCGAATTAATCGAATCAAAATGTAATCTTTTATGATGACATATATTCTTTACTTGAATGGCGACGGAAAATATCATGGAAATATTTCTATGAATGAATATTTTTTCCAAAACGAATACGGGAAACGTTTGTAACAATGTAATGATTTTTGTGACTCTGTCGTAAATAAAACACCTTGTAAAAATATTAATTAAATATCGACTTTTAAGTATTTTAACAATTTTCTTTACTAATATTCGTCTAAAACAATGCCCAAGAGCCACTCGGCATAGAGAGAAGAAAGCTCTTCTTAGAAATGCGTAGGAAATAAGGTTACTTCAAATCCTATGGAACTAACAAGGCGAGTCTTGACTGTAAACGTCTGAGCTGATGGAACTAAAGAATAAAGCTTCTCTGGACATTTACCATGGAAGTGGCGTTGACAGGTTGTGCATGTGGGAACGAGGCTGCAGTGTGGTAAATTAGACATTCACAAAACCGGTTAAACAGTTTTGAGCGAGAAGGCGAAGATTGGGAAGCTCCAACCGATAAATGTTTTTAAAGTTATCGTACGGGTTGATGCCATTCGTTCTATTAAATTGTTTTTCTTCTTTTACGATGTGACGTAACAAACGACGGTCTTTTGAGACTGCAGGGGTTATTACTAGAAGGGTGATAAATTTTACTAGCGATTTGAATTAATGGCACCACTCCTGGTCTGGACTCATGGTCTCGGTTTTCTCGACAAACATAAGTTTAATGCAAAGAATTTTCACTTTAACTGAGCAGATATTGCCGGCTTCGAAGTTTTGCGTGAACACTGTTATGATGTCTTCTCTCATCGGGGCTGTTTTTTTTTTTTTTTTTTTTTTTGCTGTTGTGTACTGTTTTTTTTTTTTTATTTATATGGAGTCTGAAGTGATTTGATATTTTTTGGAAGTGATCTTATTTACGACTTGTTGGTTTTCGTTTTATTGTTATTGTGCAGATGTTTGATTTTTTAATGCTTTTTATTGCTTTTTAATGTACGCGTGAGGGTACGTCCGTTTAATTGCTTTCTATTGAATATGCTGTCAATGAATTACTTTTTTTGGTTGGTTTACTCTTGTCATTTAGGCTGATCTGTTTTGTTGTATTGACCTCTTTTATTGATTTGACCTTTTTCTTACTGTGTTGGTATATTTGAACGCTTATGAGTTTCGTTTTTAAGTCATAGTTTGTATTTGTGTTCTTGTGCGTATTTGTTTGTGGGCTTTGTGTATATATTTTTTCCGTTTGGTGGTCGTTATATTATTTTCTGTTTTCTGTCGTGATTGAGTGTTTGTATATTTATGTTTATTTTTTATTTGTATGCATTGTATTAGTTGCTTTGGTTGTTAATTATTGTTATTTGTGTATCAAAGTAGATATTCTGCATTTTCCCATTATCTCGAAATAAAAAGTAAAGTGACAAATTCTTTGAATTAAACCTATCAACGCTCTATTTCCACCCCGATATTGACATTTAAATTACCTGCTTGCCCAAATGCTTTACCTCGGTAAAACTACGGAAAAAAAGAACAATCTTGGCAATAAACATTATCACAATTCAACACTATATATATATATATATATATATATATATATATATATATATATAGATAGATAGATATTGTTTAAAATCAGCTGTATTTATTGGGGAAGAGGGCTCAGTATTTGAGATAGAGCGCTTATTATGCACATACACATACACACCCACACACATATATATATATATGAAACTAACTGATGTCAACTAGCGGTGACAGATGAAGGCCTGAAGATTGTGTTAAAGCATGATACAGGTTTACTGCGCTTGTGTTGATATCTGTACACTTATATATTTACATATCTACATCTCGGATATTGACAACATTTACCCATAAATATAGCATAACTTAAAACTATATTTTTATCCTATACATTCACACAAAGACACACACACGGACATATATATGTATATGTTTTTTACATATAAAACTTCGGAAATTACTTATATGGAATGATCCTTTCAACGAAAAAAATTGACTTCATCAGCGATCTTTTTCATTATGGAAAAATTCAAAAGATTTTTGAGAGTGTGTGGGATAAAGTCACCGGAAGTCCACTTCAGGGAGGAAAAAAAAAGAAGGAAACTCATAGTAATAAGCAAAAAAAAAAAAAAAAAGAAACGGGGAAAGACAGCCAAAAAAAGGGGGGGGAGAATTAAGGAAGGAAAGTGGGAGTGGAAATGAAGGGAAAGAAGAGAATAAAAAAGATGAAGCGAATTGTTTTCGCTGAAATGATCATTCGATTTATGTCATTTTCGAAGTTTTATATGTAAAAAAAAAAAACATATACATATTGATTGAGTTTAAGAATTATTGTTACTATTTGAAAATGTTAAGTTAGTCAGTTAAATGTCATGCGTGAAATCATCTGATTATAAAATCCCAACCAACACAATCTACTTAATTGTAATAGCGAATGTCCTTATAGATACAAAATAGCCATTATCAATAATCTAATAAAGCACACTTAATATCCTCTTCACACAATGACTTAGAACGAACTTAAGCAGAAAACAAACATTAAAGCAACGATGATTACGTACGTCATGTAAAAGAGAAACAAAAGAATCTAGACTAAGAAAAAATAAAAAATAACGTAATAAAATAAAAAAGCCCATTATAAAACTATTTTTCCAAAACCTATAATGATGACAAATTAGAAGAAACAATTATCACCTATCAGCAAAAGCAAACAAATTGAATTTTTTTACATTCATTAACATGTATAATATTATCGCTAATAATAATAAAATTAAAATTTCTAAAAATCTGCCAATGCAGCTTTGTTAGATCTGAAAGTGGTGTAACGGTTAGCGATTCGCTACTACAGATTGGCGAGCCGAGTTTTAATTCCGGTTGAGATTTTTAGATTCACTTCCGCACAGACACTATGGGGGAAAAGTATTTCGGACAGCACTCTCTAGCTGGTAACAAGTTCAGGAGAAAACAATTCTAGTGAGGCACATACTTGAACTGTAGCTAAATCTAGAGACTGGCTTTGTTGAAGAAAAAAAATGTTCCTGAGCAGATGGCTATGCTAGGAAACCAGCAGCCGTGCTGAAGATGAGAAATTACAAATTTACCGAAACGTAATGACATGAATTTTTATGCGCATTTTGGGGAATATTTAAGTAAAATGTCAAAAAAAAAAAAAAAGAAAAAAAAAGAAAACATTGGTTACAGAAGTATTACCTTATCACGTAGCCTTGTCATTTATTTGATAATAAGCCTATTAAACCACACATCAGGAACAAACAAAACGGAAAATTATAAATCAGGAAATACTTATAAATGATATAAAAAAATTGCACCTTTAAAATTGTAGAAAATAAATGCAAATACTCGAAGAATTAACTATAAAAAGTAAACAACACAGCAATAATAAAATTTTCTCCCATTTAAGAACAAATATATTAAATATATTTTATAATATGAAATAAAGGAAAGGACACATCACAGATTACCGCAGAACGGCGTGATATTAAAATCAATGCATAACATAAGATATAAATAAATTTTAAATGTATTTTTAGCAAAACAAATATAATCTGACTTTGAAAATGATTTATGAAATGTGAAAGTGCTTAAGATTCGGACCACTTTTGCACAATCTCGATCCTTATATCAAATGTCTCGTCAAAAAAAAAAAAGTTAATAAAGCATTTTTAAAAAAAAAATTTCGTTGATTTTTCATACAACTTATCTAAAGAAACATTACTGTCCACACACACACACACACACACACACACACACACACACAATAATATATATATATATATATATATATATATATATATATTATAAATCGCTGAAGTTTCCGAAAGGTTGAAACCGAGGTTACGGAAATAACTAATTTCCAAATAAAAAATATTCAAAACCTCTACAATATAAATGTATTGAGCACTTTTTAATACAAATGGGTACTGGTCTAAAGTAATAATGACCAAAAACTTATATATATATATATATATATATATATATATATATGATAACAATATATAATTATAACAGACCGCGTTCATGATACTATGGTTAACAGAAACTACGCCACTTTCTTTGATGAATTTAAACTTAACACCAAGATGATAAGTAGAGAACTAGAAAGGATCATTATAAAAATGAATAACCCTGATATGCCTATATTATTCAATTAAACATGTTTAAATGGGGATATGCTTCTCACACACACACACACACACACACACGTTTAGTGTATCGAGGCAGCAGATAATTTTCTAAGCATATATTGTTAAATTTTATCAGAATTATATATTATATATAACAGACAATGAATGTCTATCATGTTTAATCATGAGCCGTTCTAAACATTGTATTTTGGCTTTAATTTCAGGTGAAAATAAAGACAAAAATTGTTCAATATTTGGATATTTTTTATTATGCTGGTTCTAAGCTTTCGGCAGTGTGACGTTATAGAACCGCATTACAAATTTACGACCTGTGTCTGCTATTTGGTGACTGTTATCGTCGCATAGCAACGTCTTATGTCAACACAGGATAATATCATATTTGATGATGGATGTCTTTATGTTAACGTCCCTGAAACTCTCTGAAGATGGCTCATGTAAGCCGAAAGCTTAGAACCAGCATAATAAAAAATATCACAATATTGGACAATTTTTGTTTTCATTTTCACCTGAAATTAAAGCCCAAATACGATGCTTAGAACGGCTCGTGATTAAATATAATAGACATTCATTGTCTGTTATATATAACATATAATGTAAATCTTACTTAGCCGGTGCGCCTCGTCCTCTGATGGATTTTATCAAAGTAAATGTAAGGATTTTATTTTGCAGCTAGTATTTATAAACAGAATAACGTGTCATTGGTTTTTCACATTTCTAAAAAATTTAAGAACAGTTATAAATATGCTTTTGACTAACTGAAAATCAAGGTAAATTATGGAGGATGCACGGTGTTGTAATTTAATGTCTAACAAACGAAAGTGAGTAAATTTTGTAGATTCTATTGTTGTTTTTTTATATATCTATATGATAAGATAAAGAACAAAAACTATAAAGTATCTTTAATAAAAGTGAAACATATTAGATAAACGTTTTCTATTTGTTATTTATCTTATTCTATCGGATTCTGATCCATATTTGATCTTAAATCATATATCTATGTATAAAAAATACTTTTTTTATCTCTCTCTCTCTCTCTCTCTCTCTCTATCTATCTATCTATCTATCTCAGTGTTTTCATATCTATCTATCTATCTATCTATCTATCTATCTATCTATCTATCTATCTCAGTGTGTTCATATCTATCTATCTATCTATCTATCTATCTATCTATCTATCTATCTATCTATGGTATATAAGTGCGTTTGTGGGTGCGTGTTAATAATTCGGAGACTGTTCAATAATACCCTTTTATCAAAATGAGAAATCCTGATAAAATGCAACAATTTAAAAAAAAAAAAATTAATAACTTGCTTAGAATTTAAGTACTAAATTGGTATTTTCAGTGGTATTAGAAAAATGCTTAATTGATTTGAGTTTCTCAAAATAAATTCAAAAAGGAGGAAAAATCTGCAAAATACAAGAATTAGATTAAAAAATTTACGTTCGGGCACGTACATATATACACGCACATACACACAAGGACTAACAGACACACACACATACACACACGCTTTCTCTGCGTGTATCGTATTGCAAGTGTACATTTGTGAATGTCGACAGAAACAAGCAGTGACAATAGAATGAACCCGAGCAGATTCTATGATATCATATAAAAATAATGTATACGTGAACACGAACTAATATACAGTACACATACCCCCCACATATATATGTGCTTTTGTTTGTTTGTTTGTGTGTGTGTGTGTGTGTGTGTGTGTGTGTGTGTGTGTGTGTGTGTGTGTGAAAAAAGTCCAAGCGCCCCTTTTTTGAAATCTATCTAGGTACCTCCACTCGTTTTCGATACATTTTTAAAGTTTTAAAGTGAAATTTTCAAATAAAAAAAAGCCTCTTGAAGCTTTTATTTTACCTTTTATAATTAAAGTTTAATTGAAAGCTAAATGATTAAATTTACTATTTCCACTAAACAAAATACTCTGGTATATTTAAAATAGAAATGATATTGATTGGAATCTCAACTTTTTGAGAGTTTTCAAAAGTTATTATTTTTTATCCATTTTTGACAGCTTGACAGGTTTTTAAACAAAATTTAATTATCGGATTTAAAAATTTTGCAAAAAATAAAATATACATCTGTGACACATTATTTTTAGAAAATTAGCAAATTTAAAGCTAAACTAATCTGATTTGAAATAAGTATTACTTGTTTATAGTATGGGATTTAGAATAAAAGTATTTCTTAATCACGGCGGTCATATCTTCCTGTTGTGTTAAGTAATTGATGACAACCAGGTGTGGTGATAAGCTAAGTATGGTTGTCCAAAATTTTTAACTGTAAGGGAAGAAACTGTGAAACCCGTGATCATTTAATATCATACACGAAATACCATACTAAAAAAAAATTTGAAGTTTTTAATTTTAATATTCGGAACAGATTTTCGGAAAAAAACACTAACTGTTTGAAAAAAAAAATTAATAGATGATTTACATTTTCAAATGAGTCCTGCATTTTGCTAATTATCGAAACAGAATTTAATTTCATGAAATTACATGGATGGAAGGAATGTGTGGAAAAACAAACATATTTTTAGCAAGATTTTATAGAAGTTTCATTAAAATCCGACAATTATTTGATGCTTGCTAGAATTTCCAAAAATGAGGTTTGTAATCTTACATTTACTAAATTCTGGTCAAAATTTGGTCACCGATGACGTAAAAAAAGAAAAAAAAGATTTTTAACAAAATTTCGAACGTGTTAGAAAGGATTAAAATTAAAAAGAAATAATTAAAAAATATTTTGGTTTTTCCTCTTAATAATAACATAAATATTTTGACAGAAAAACTTCTTTTTTATTAAGTTTGGGGCCATTTTATTCATATGCTGTTTTTATTCAACGAATTAAGTGAAGGTATCCATTTTCGGACGTGCGTTGTGGTGCAGTGGATATCAGCTCGGAACGAGAAATCGGGGAGCCGAGTTCAAATTCCAGTTGAATTCATTGCATTCACTTACGCGCAAATACCCTTGGGAAAGATATTAATCCGTCTCTTCCTTCCAGTTATGGGTTAAATAACAGGACAGATTGGGTTCTATAGCCTTGGCTGGCAACCGATCTACCGCAGAAAGCAATGGCAACTTACTGCGGGATAATCTTCTGCCCAGTCAGTCATGTCCCTTTCGAGACATGATTGCCCAAGCGTGTTTCACGTATGGCACTTAACTGACTGATCTATTTTATACACGTAAATAGTTTGCACTTAAAATTAAAATATGATTCTTGCATGCAGGTTATACACAATTTTTATTTGGATGTACAGCAAAGAAATTAAACATACCTCGTCGATTGAATTAAAAATCTTAAACAAATTCTTACTGTCTTGATATACTTTACTAAACACACACACGCGCGCACGTGCGTGTGTGTGTGTGCGTCCGATGGGGCAACATTAACACATAACAACATAAGCAAAGAGCGTATTTTTGGAAAAAAAACAAAAAACGATTGAGCAAGAAGAAATGCATTGATGGTACAACAAAACATCGTTAAGTTTACACACATTCATGAGCAGTAAAGTTTATTTCAAATGTAGTTTCTGTCATAATAATTAAAATAATGAAAAATACAACACTGAGAGGCATTCTCTTGAATTGGTTGCTCTTCATGGTAAGGAGTTAAAGAACGCTTTGGAGTCTGGAGACTACAATTAATTATAACACGCAGGACTAAGAAGAGGACCCAATGAGTGCTTAGTTTGTCAGCTGATGACGAAGTGGGCTACACCCTAAGTACGTACTCCTTTCACATCGTGGGAGCCAATAGTAGCAGTAGTCCCCATTTGACTTGATATCACCCCAAAGTCAGTCAAAGGGCGGTAACAAGGGTTTGCTTAGATCTGATTACTTGTTGGTAAAAAGGGGGATAAAAGGTTCGGTTGAACATTTCAGTTTATTTTAGCGATAAAATCAAAATGGCCAAATTAGACTCTTTTAATGGGAGAAATGAAGAATAATAATGAAAAGAAAACATTTGAAATAGAAGAAAAATATATATGTATATTGTATATATGTATATATATATATATATATATATATTTGTGTGCGTGTGTGTGTGTGTGTGTGTGTGTGTGTGTGTGTGTGTGTGTGTGTGTGTTTGTGTGGAAACACCCAATGGCAACTGTCTGTTTGATGCTCGAATGTAATCTTCAGGTCATATGTCTGTTTAATCAGGGAACAGACTGTCGCCGCATGGTGTTAACTTCAATGTCCACTTTTATAGTTACATAAGCTCTATCGCCGATATTGAACACGTTAACCTATAAATATAGTATACCATAAAACTATATTTTTATCACACACACACACACATACACAGAGAGAGAGAGAGAGGGAGAGAGAGAGAGAGAGAGAGAGAGAGAGAATGCGATGTGTAAATTGTCATCAAGTTATATTTTTAATTTCGTGCATGCGAGTTGTTTTTTATTTTGCTGATTGTACAGTATAGTAGGGTCGATTGGGCACCGTATTTGGAAAAAAGAGCACCATAACTCCGTCAGAAATTTGGAAAGGGTATACTGTACTCCGGATGCTCCAATACGAATTTTTCAGAATTTTTGGCTGACAGTGCAGAGGATTCGGAAAGAGTTAGATGAGTCTAATGATGCTTACGAAGGTGTTTAGAGTGATCACTAGTGTTGGCAAAATTATGCCTATTCATCATTTCACAGGGACTTAGACTTAATACGGAGGCCAACATCAAGTATATAGTGTTATCTTGGGTCAAGAGGGTGGCTGTTGAAAGACTTTTTGTCTGGCAACGGGACTCTGCACCATTCCAAACAAGCAAGAGAACGCAGTTATGGCTGTTAAACAATTTCTCTGACCACATCACCACTTACATCTGGCCACCTAACTCCTCAGACTGTAACCGCCTTGATTATTATGTGTAGGGCGCAGTTGAGCGAGAGACCAACAAAACTCCTTGTAACACCAAAGATGAACTGTAGGTAAGGATTATGGAAAGTTTAGTTCTGACAAATTAAGGCACCATAACGGTGCATCCACGAAATTTCGATGAATCTGTTTAGTTAAGTGACAAACTTCTCCACATCAATTATATATATATATATA